>PGSH02009371.1:0-51247 GCA_002915635.3 Ambystoma mexicanum | reverse complement strand
CTTTTTTAGCGCAAGAGAAGATTTGTAGATATTCTGGCAAGGTGTTTACTGCTCTTGATTCCGGCGCCACTTCAGCCATGCATCTAGGGTGTATCCTCTGTTCAGAATTTTCACACCAATCTTGCGTCCATAGTTTTTAAAAAACTGCATTTGGGTTTTGAGTCAGGAGCTCTTTGTTGACTTGTAAGTGGTTAAGAATTGTTTAACATTTCTGTCTCCATTTGTCCAGTATAGTTACGGCTGGAGAATTCGGAGCACTTGTTGACAACATTTTAAACTGGGATCTGTTTTCAGGTCCGCTCGCTTTCCTATATAGGGAAAGCATCTCCCATATTACTTTGGTGTTTATGGACGTTAGTCTGAGCTCGAATCTGATACAAGCCGTCGGAGATCTGCAAAATATAAGTCCAATATGTGTTTTCGCACCAGGACCATATTGCATAGGGACAGCCCAACATGGCTTCTCCTCCAAATGCCAAGTGCTGATTCACAAACGCTTTTCAATCCGACTGAAAAGCATTTTGTGAATCAGGGCCAATGTTTTATGGTGCCAGTCCATTGGAGGATACTACATGAAGTGCCCAATTCATGGAAATGTGCGCAGAAATCGGACAAGGGCCACGCGCCGAGAAGGACAATGCGCGAGCCTGCACGCAGAATGAGAAATGTACACCCCGCATATTCATGAAATTTACTGTGCAAAGTAACCATAATCGGAAGTCGCAGGCGGAACAACCCCAATACACCCACATGCAAAGAAAAAATAGCCAGAACAGCCACCTTTGTGCGCTCCCCAGGCGCAAATATACACACCCTTCAAACAGTGCGTGCAGTCCCCCGCTAGCAGGCCTGCAGCTCGGGGACCCTACACAGGGTACCCTGTAACTGTATGCAGCACCCCGACAACATGCGTATAAAAAATCATAACTCAGTAATTACTCAGAAAATCTGTGTGCAAACCCCCGTAAACTGTTCCTGCACCCCACTAAACTGCATACATGCACCCCTAAGTTAGATTGGAACACCGGTTGTGCACATGCACCCCAATATCCGACATGCAACCCCACCTCTGCACTGCGATCCCTACACGCAAGTGTACTTACGCCTGCCTTCAGGTGTCGGATAGCATGAAGGACCTGTGTGTCAACTTTCCTGGCCAAGAGGTTGCGCGATCCAATTCATGAATTCGCCTAGAGCCGTGCAATTGTGGGCATTTGAGGGACTGCCTGCAGGCCGTCCCCCGGAATGCCTATTTTTAGCAAGTTCTTCCCCATTTTTGGTGTTGCGCCCCTTTCCTCAGCCCTCTGTGCAAGCCACGCCCCACTCTGCATGGAGTCTCATGCAAGGCCCTCGACGGCTCGCAGAAACGTGCCGAGCCTGCGGGAACTCCACGCAAGTCCAGGAAAAGTATCACGCATTAGATTCCATGAACGTTTGGCGCGCAAGTACCATATTTTCCACGCAAATAATTCCATGAATCAGGCCCTTGATGTACTCTATTTTTGGCTGTTCGCCCAACTGCAACTTGGAAAGAGTTAGTCTGAAGGGGGTGTGTGCGTGTGTTTGTTCTGATATATCATGCAAAGTGGTTGTGTTCAGATATATGTGTTTTGTTCCCATGTATTTTTGCAGGAAATGTTTGCTTGATCTAGTACTTTCTCGTCTACACTTTCTCTCTGCCTGGATGGGGGTGCGCACATGCATGCATCCGCAGAAGCACACACACACAGACATACTCTTTTCTGTTGGACCGCCTCTTCTTCCCACCCTTGTATTATATTGCAATTCTATCCACATTTTGTTTTCTACCTAAGGTCTTTTTTCATTTTTAAGGGAGTTTTCCTCATTCTTTGTTTTATCTCTGTGCATATTTACTTATTTCCCACCACCCCCTTTAATGTTTGGACACCATAGCTTAGTTGTACTAACACATTATGATACATTAACGTGGCATGGAGGCAGTGCCTCCGGGCCACCCCTTGCACTGGGGCCTGTATCTGTACCAATACAACTCTCCACCCGCTCTTCCTCTGCACTTATCAGATACACCCTATCTGACTAACCTAACACTTTGCCACTTGCCGGCTGCACTGCCACTTTTTATCGCCTTTATTTGTTTTGCTTATTATTATTTATTCTGTTCTCTCCTTTGTTCCGCGCTTTCCAATTTCTCCCCCCTTCCATGCACTTTCCCCCTTTTCCCTTTCCCATGCACTTGTGCGTTCTCAATGTCACTGGGCCTAATAAGATTGTTGTTTTTGTTCTCCCCTGTTCCCCTCCCTTTGCCTGATCACGCTCTGAAAAACTTGTGTACGAGCACGATATAAATAAAATATCATTTAATTTAATTTCACTGTGTTATGTCATGCTATATCATGTCATGTTTCGGTTGTCGTATTTGCAATGCCATATTGCTCTGTATAAGGCCATAGTGGGCTGTGAAGCAGCGGAAAGTTGACATGTAGCACTCCACACACACAATAATAATTAAATCCTGCCCAGTAGTGACACTCAGTCCAGAAAAAGAGCCACAGCTCCCAACACAGACCTTCAAATGTAAGATGAGAAGCAGACTCTACAACTCTACTGAATTTAAGATTACCCTGCTGCCCTCCATTAACAGGAGCAGGCCACTACAGCCCGGTTGAGAAGGGTGGACTAGGCTGGACTATGACGAGTAACTCCCAGAAGAGCCCAGCCTCAGCCCAAGAAGAATCCAATATCCCTCACCACCAGTACCATCCTCAGAAAATCTCCTAGCAGATCTCAAGAACTGCCAAGCAGCCTGGTCCGGGACCTGCTCACAGCTACAGCCGCCCCCATTTAAGAGTGCCTGCAGTCCCTCCCAGCTTTCATGTCTTTAGTATCTGGCCGTTTGTGCCCTTTTGTGGCCTTGGGTTCATAAGTGTGTGCTTTCTTTCTTTTTTGCGCATCGCTTGATTATACCAAGGAAGTGTAGGAAGGACACACTGCCTATTCTTAAGGTCAATATCGAAAATGGGCAACTGGTTACCTCTACCTCACTAGCACACTTGCTAACGGTGGTACTCTTCCGTCACTGTCTGATTTACAGCATAATATTGTCCACACAACCTTTTCTTTTATTTAAAAAACTAAAAAGTTGTATTCATTTTACTTACATCAAATACCATAAAAGCAATAATTCATAGACAAAACAATGATTATTTACTGCAATTCATTCACGTTAATACTAAAAAAAGAGGATACTCCTACACAATTGTTGTGTCTTGGGGTTAGTAGGAGACTTGGTTTGAACATATCTGACATATCTGTTTTATAAATGACATTACTCCTATAGCCGATCTGATATTTTTAATTCAGATTCTAAATGTGTAGGAGACAGAAAAGAGAACGGGTCCACTAGTTGACAAGGCACCCTAAACAAGAGCTGTAAGACAGCTGGTGGCTCAGATGGTCTGTTTCGTCTACACGTGCTGCAGCCCATGGATCGGAACGCGCATGCTCAAAGGCGTTTCTGGTGGGTATTGATAGGGCTTTCTTCTCGACGAGAGAATGCTTCTATCTGTGCTGACATCAATATACCCCACTTTTCTCGGGATTGACGCTTTGTATGTGAAATACAGAACGTATAAAAAGGTATTCTCCAAAAGGTTTCTAGACGGACATTTCTGTGGAACTATTCTTAAGGTGCCAGATGTTAGCCTCTGGCTACAGGCCTGGTAATGAACCGTTGCCCTCCTAGAGTTTTCCTCTTCATGTCAATTTCTCCTTTGACCTGGTTCGCTAAGATGTATTATTTTACAACCGCAGCTATAATTTTATTCTCTGATACTGCACTTCAGTTGCTTATTTTCCAACTCACTCCATGCGAGAGCAACACTCGTTCTCTCTTCTCCATCCAAAGCCAAAATGGTACGGCTCGGGTGTGGTAGCTCATATGGTCAAACTCTCCTTTTGTGTCCGCCAGCACTAATTCTGCACACAGCACATCCCTGGCTCTGGTACCTCTGTCTGTGGGCTTGGCTTTACCAGAACCCCCTCCAGCACTCAGCAGTAGGGAGTCCAATTTGATTATCTGGTTAATAGCCCCCACAATTCATATCCACTCTTGAGTAAACCTCAAGGCCATCATGCATCCATAACATGACTTAATGTAATACCACCACACCCCATTTCCTGCTTTCTCTGACCTCATTTTCCTTTCGCCCTACAGACCACAGTCTAGCTGCAACCCTGTATGGGTCACAGTCTGCCTCTCCACTGACATGACCTGACACATTCTGACCACTATGGTAGTGATGTTTGCAGCATATTATCTTCTAATGACATAACACAGCTTAGCATAGTATAACACAGAGCAATAGTACACTCATTTTTCTCAGGGAATTATGCTTAGGTTTTGATTTGTATATGAGTTCGCCCCCCCCCCCTCATTTTTGGACATAACAATAGGTTTGTTACTGTAGGAAGTTCTGATACATCGTGCTATATCACACTATATTATGTTATTTATTCGTATGTCGATTAACAGCCTCGTCATGTCACTTCACTTAGTACAAGGCTGAGAGGGGCTGTGAAGCAGCTGAAAGTTTGACATGTAACTTTCTGCAAACACCTGAATGAAATAAATAATGTACATTAGCGACACGCAATGCATAAAAAGGGCCAAGATGTAGGCCTACACATGTAAGCTGGCAGGCAGACTGTGCAACCCTTGGGAACCGTACGATTCATCTACCGCCCTCTAGTAACAGAACAACGGAACTGCAGCCCAGTTTCAGAAGGGCAGAGAATGCTGGTTGCTAGGGAGCACATTCTAATGCAATCAGTTAGTGCTCTAGAATACAGTCAGCTTTGCAAATAGTTAAATAACCCAGAAGCTTCCAAGTAAGTTGTCAGCTTGCTTTTTTTCAACAGAGTTGAATAGGATCCAACATATTTTACTCTAGGGTGGGCTTAACGCCCTCTAGAGGAACGTTGCGTTATGTGCCTCAGTGTAGCATGGAGCAGCGGCATGCAGCGGTGATGATTTCTCTACTTTTGCTTTTTTAATGTTCTCACTTTCCCAGCCCAACTGCAGGCTGCAAGGTTTCAGTCTGAAGTAGGCCCTATTCGATCTGTGTAGGTGTGTGAGTTTGTCTCTGAATGCTTGTGTGTGCACGCACTGTTTATGTGCTGAGACTGACTAGGCAACATTTTCTGTTATAAAATATGTCTTTTGTTGTCGTGCATCTCTGCAGACAATGTTTGCATGATATTGTTCTTTTTAATGTGCACCTTCTTTCCGCCTTGGTGGGGTGTTCCCCCATAAAGAGAGAGAGAGAGAGACACACACACACACACCCCACACACTCCACCCAGCCCCCCCCCACACGCACGCACACTGCACTACTACCTTCTATACAACCATGTGTTTTATTTTAATTCTTTGTTCCAAACAAAACTTATGTCATCTAAGGAAATGTTTCATTTTTAAGGGAGTTTGTCAATTCTTTTGTTTTGATCTGTTTGTATGTGCACTTATCCCCCCTCCAGGCTTTAGGCACAATGCTGGTTTAGTTATACTAGCACGTTATGATACAACAGCTTATGTCATGTGTATTATCATGTTCTGTCATGTTGCTCCTTATACGACCAACGAGAGCTGTGAAGAAGTGGGGAGGTGACGTGCAGCTCTCCACACACCCAAATAAATACATAATACACATTAAGGACACTTAGTTCAAGGAAAGCACCACAAAGCCCATTGGAGACATAAACATGAAAGCTGGTAAGCAGACCCTGCAACCCTTCTGAGCTTAAGAGTCCTCTGCTGTCCTCTTTAAGCAGGACAAGCTATTTGTAACACAGGTTGTGAAATATAGGCAAGGATTAGGCAGACTACTTCCTAGACGTGCTTAGCCTTAGCTCAAGAGGCATCGCACCCCCCAGACCACCATTATCCTGACCATAGAGCTCCTAGCAGGTGTCAGGATGCGACAGTCCAAAAGCTACCCTCATTCAAGAGTTCCTCCCAGCTTTCCTGTCTATAGAACCCGGCCTTTTGGTGCTCAGGGAGTAAGTGGAAGAGCTTGGGATCCCCTGCTCCTTTGGGCATTGCTTGATTAAACCAAGGCAGAGATGCAAGGCCTCATAGTCCACGCTATAGGAGCCAGACAGCCTCTACAGGCACGCAGTATAATGGACAGCTGTCCTCCTATAGTGTTGTTCCTACTGTGGCTGTCTCCTTTGTCCTAGATAGCCTGCCGTGCATTATTATACAATCATAACTTTAATTTGAAACTCACACTTTGCCTTCTAGTGGCCAATTCTCACTACATACAAGCAGAACACTCCTCTTCTCTTCTCCACTCGATGCCAGTCTGCTATGGCTCAAGGCGTGGGAGATCCTTTTGTGGAACTCTCCTTTGGCGTTCATAGCACTCACTCTGACACCTCCTTCAGCAGGCTCAGATTTATCAGAACTTCTTCCAGCTATCAGCTGGGGGGAAACCTATACGATGATCTGGTTTATAGCCCCAACAACACATAGGCACTCTTTTACACAGCTCAAGGCCACGACATGTCTACAACATGACATAACATAATACCATCACTACTGCACTAGTAATTGCCCCATGATACATCTGCTGGCCAATAAGGGATGCTGTCATCCCTTATTTTGATTGCATTTTCTTTCTGGTCAAAACACTGAAAACTATACATGTGTTCTAATGATCATTATCACTTACCCTTTGGTTTTCATTTCCCTACATTTGTTTGCTTGACTTTTCCCACTTTTGGCCTTTCCCACTTTCCCTGGCCCTGTTTCCATTTCAACAAACAGTCTAGCAGCTGAAGAGATGTACATCTAGTGTCTATCAGAAGCCGGGGCATGCAGTAACGCCAAAAGTACTGCAGTATTGCCAAAGGTAACTTGTAGGGCGACGTCATGACGCACGTACATTACACCTAGTGTGCCACACATCAGGGAGTAGAGGGCTGCACACAGAAATACACGTGGCAAGGACATTGAAGTTATATGTGATAGGTATGTTTGGCTAGGTAGAAGAGCCTGGCTGTAGCGGAAGATAACACAAGTGTAGCAAAAGCTGTTTTATATGTTTTCCTTTTTTTGTTTTTATTGCTACAGCGCATCGATTTATACTTATGGTGTAGGGGCAAAAAGGGCTTTTCTAAAAGCTTTCCCTCCAATTAGTATTGGTGAAGCATCATTGTTGCTCTGAGGTCTTATATTGCCCTTTAAAACACATGGTGGTGAATACAGTTAGCATTAGGTATAAAGAGTGAACAATACAGGGGCCATGTTTTGGTAGGCCCAAAGTAAACTTAGGAGCGACTATATTTTAGTTGAGAAGACTACAGCTCACTGTAAAATTGAATTTCTGCTGACACGTGAAGAAGCACTAGCTAAGCTGCCAAGGTCGAGGTACGAAGGAGAAGCCCACAGTATATATTAATTGTTGCAAAAGGAAAAGTTTCCCAAGAGCCGAGAGATCCAGCCAGACACCAGTTTTAGTCCCACACGATAACCTTCAAGGGCACTGTGCTAGGGTACTGAGGGCTTTGGCAGCGAATACAATAGTAAAAGAGGAGAAATAGAAATTCACTAACAGTAAAGTTGGCACGATGCAGGAAGGGAGTTGGGAGATGACAGGTGAAGGGGGCGAAGGATGAGGAGAACCATTCAGGGAACTGGATATGGTGTTCCAGGGGTTCCAACAAATGTATTCGACCTTGGTGCTGTTATGTTGTGTCTCGTGGTATCTCCAAACATAGGGTTCAATTAGCTTGTAGCTATTATTCATTAGTGTGTTGAATTGTGCCAGCCAATTGAAGCTAAGAGTTTTTCTGATAGTCAGCTTAAGTGATGTAATTAAGGGGTGGGATATTTGAGCATCATGACGTCATGAAAAGGGTGTTCTGGGTTTTATCCCTGGAAATGTTTTATCCAGTAGAATTACCCCTATGTATGGGGCATTGTAAAGGCCTGATAATGTTTCATCAATCATTTGTTTTGACCTGCTCCTAAATGTAATTCATGTTTTGTTGCATAAATAGTATCTCAGCAGTGGGTGTGGGTGAGAAACCCTTCAACCTGTTCAGTCACAGGACTGTCTGAACGAATTCTCTCAGCTGTTGGGGTCAATAAAGCTGTGTTATTTTTGCATGCTGGAGTACGTTTTGTACGTTATTTTGGATTGAATATCAAAGAAGCCCTGCTTCACACAGTCACCCTAGGTAGATGGACAATTCATCGCCTCACAGAAAAGGCTTGGCACTTTAAGCTCACTACAGGGGTGATATAAAAGTCTAATTACATAACATAACATAACATAACATAACATTTAAATGGCTCATATTGAATTTGTTCAACTATTGCACAGACATGTCCACACACAAATTCACCAACTGTTGTAGACACAAGGTAGTTCAAGAGGCACATACCATTTAGTGAAATGGCAGGAAAATGTGCAGCCATTGTTGGGCACAGACACTGGAAAAAAGCTACATTTTGCAAATCTTCCCCATAGGTTTTCACTCCTGCTGTTTCACCTTGAGCTGCATCTATCCAGGGTGGGTTGCTTCAGTGGCTGCACCTTTTCCAGTGCTTTGTAAACCCACCTGAGATCCCCACTCCTCCCCCCACATGCCTTCACATTGAGGCAGATGGAACCCAGGTGATAAACACAATTCTTTTCTTGGCCCCACACACTGTAGTATTTTATACTTCTTTTATTTCTGTTATCATTTCATTTTTTAAATGTAACTCATCAAAAACAATTGGCCCTATATGCAGAACCACTCCGATGTGCTTCAACTCCCACTCTGTACTCTAAAAGGGTGCTCCAACATGGAGGTTGAAATCAAAGAGAAGGAGAGATGTAATGTCTATGTTGAAAAATGTGACTTGCAGTAATCTGTAATTACAGCCATGGGGAGGAGAGCTAGAAATGAAAGAAAACGGCTAGAGAAAGTTCTCAGAACCTTGAAGGGAGCATTGTCCTGCTGAAACGTTGGCTAGCAATACACTGAGCATTGAGGTGGAATGCTGGGAGATGGCTCACCAACATTCCAGTGTTAGAATTAATCTTTAGTAACCTGATCCGAGGCCCATTGTGGCAAATTGGATTCTGGCCTCCAGAAGTACAAGGATGAGTACAGGATAAAATGGCGACTCATCCCTCACACTGACACAAACCAAGAGCCAACACAATCATAAAGGTAAAATAGCCACAGTTAAGAGATATAGTTCCTTGGCCTTTTGCGGTAACGTGTGCCAAGGGAAGGTTATACTCTCAAGAGTGGTGTTAATGTGCATCAGTAGCATGCCAAACAGCAAAGCATAACAGTAAAAAAAAAGTGAATCTCCAATCAAGGTTCTATAAAATTAGAAGTCGTGCTTGTTTGTGGGTTTGTATGTGGCGTTGATCTTGGGGACGTAACTCCGCATGAACGGTGAGGTCTGGCATCATGAATTTTGGATGGCATATTCTTTATATTATTGCCGAATTAATGCAACTATTTCTAGTTGGATAGGTCATCCCGTTCCTGGAATAATACATTTGTTTGGTTTTCATTATTATGTTTTGTGGTGTTCCGCATGCCACCTGGAAAGTGCTCCTCATCACACTATCTGTGCCTAACTGGTGTTGCGTTTTTTTTTTTTTCTTTTTTTTTAGAAAAGTGTTAGTCTGTCTTTCTTTTCATTGATTTGTTTTGCAATTAACTTGATGCACGTTAATTTCACTAATTAATTGAACACCACATTTTATTTACATCCAAAAATGGCCCCCACTGCTAACAGCACTGCAAATAATCAGATTAAGCATACAAATATAATATTCATGTGAGAATTTAAATTGGAGATAAACCACATTTGGTATTCAATTATAGAGTGAAATTAACATGGAAAACAGCAACATTTGTTCATCTTTTACGGTGGAATGTGAAAAAAAATGTGAGAATGGACATCCTGGCCGAAGCCGGGTACTTAAGCTTGTACTTTATTGAAATGCTCCATCTGCAAAATAACTAAATAGAAAAATATTACACAAAGGATAAGGATATGCAAAAAGGAAATTAATGACCTAACCAGTCATTAGGATCCAGAACTGGACAAAGGGCGCAGTTAATAGCCAATAGTACCCTTTTCTTGGTGGTTCAATGGTGTCAAACACAGCTTTAAGCAGTGATGCGAGTGGATTGAGCTTAGTTCAGGTATGTTGGATCGTGTGTGCCCAATCAGCAAGCGGGAGTCGAGCATATTCAAATGCGGTAGCTCTGTGCCATTTGAAGGTGGCTTTCGGTGAAGCAGGTCGGTGCACTCACCAGGATCTGTTCGTGGTCTAGCTGGGTTGAAGCAGGTTGTAAACAGCAGGAAGGGTCAATGAGTGATGCTGCAGGGGTTCTAGTTGGCCGGTGTGAAAGGGGCCCCTAGGGGACCCTGATGTCTATGGAAACAAGGCGAGTCACCACATATGATAGAGACGCCAGACACAAGGTTGTATTCCCAAAGCTAGGGTTTTATTGCAAAGCAAAAGTCTCAGTTGGCCAACTCGGTCTCAACGCCCCGCGATGTGTATCTTTAGACCTCGAGGGATGCAAGAGAGCGAATTACGTACATCAGTTACATATATACAAAATGCATATCAAACAATCAGCTATGTCATGGTTAACACCCCTCTTCATTGGGTTTCTTTGAACTTGGTGTGATGATGGACATCTCCGGCCACTATGACACCTTCAAACATCTATTCTAGTAACAATTTGCAATTTGTGAGTGCGTAGGCATCTTTCGGTTATTGAATAGAACATGGCGTTTCTGTTCTTGGAAGCGAGCTACATGCAGAGGGGGTTGCATTCCGGACCGTGCTATCTATCAGCTGCTATTCGCATCCTGGGATCCGACATGCTCTTAGCGGGCTCAGCAAAGGGGGGCCGTTAGAAAAGCCTAATTCAAGCCTTTAGTGGTATTATTCTATCATATTCTACCATATAACGAGACTGGCTGGCAGCTGTGAAATGATTAAATGCCCTGCGGCTCTGCTTCAAGGCTACATTAAGGAGGGAGCCGGGCATTCTTCCTGGCGCTGCCTACGTTTGTGTTTCAGCAAAACTCTTGTTATCCTCTCGGCCTTGTGGCCTTGTCCTTCTCATATACAGACAGCAATGTTCCACAGTCGAGCAGTGTAAGCGGAAAATATACTGCAAAGCAATAGGAACACAAAGCAATGAGCAATGGTTAGAAAACAAAATGGCGATTCTTGTTACATCAAAATGGCTGTTCATTAGAACACTCGAAAACCTATATTCTGTCGTATCATGCATGAGACGGTTGGCCCACGTCCACCAAAATACGTTTGCGATTTCGAATTAGATTTCTAGATTGAAAAACCCTCATTTGGCCGTATGCCAAACGTCTCATCTATTTATTGAAACCTCCTCTAGTGATGATGAATCTGAAGTACTTATGTCTGAGTCTCGCATGCTATCGTGGTCATCATTGCCTTCATTAATATCTATTGCCATCAACTCTTTCATTACTCTCATCTCATTTGGGTCTGGGCTAGTTCGATCATGAGGTTGTTTTTTCTTTGTTATCATTTGCATGCATCCTTCCGTACATCCCTCAGTTACCTCTGCACAAACTATGGGTAAACAATGTATACAACAACAACACGTTAGGAATATTCCGAACACCACTACTAGTATTGAGATCAGCTTCCATCCCCAAGATCGTAGTATTCCCCAAAACCAAGATCCTATTTCCCAGCTCCCTTCTCCCGTGGGGAGTTCAGAGCTTAGAACGTGCATTTTCTTTATTGCTTCAAAGATCGTGGGGGAATAGTCATCGACATAAACGCAACATGCTGATCCCACTATTTTGCAAATTCCCCCACGATCAACCAGGATTACATCGAGAGCCATTCTATTTTGCAGCGTCATTAACCTGATTCCTCTTTCTTCCAACGTCATGTTGAATAATATATCTGTTGTTGTGTTTATTGTATTCTTTAGGATTCTGGACAATTGCCTTATATGATAGGAGTTCACTATCTGTCCTAAGAATGGAAGAAATGATTTTGCTACATCAGTTGCTATTAAAACACCTTTGTCAGTCCTTTTGACTCTAGTTCTGGATAATTTGGCCATGGCTGCTGTTTCCAAGAGGAATACTCCTGGGAACAATAGCGCGAGATAACATGTACCTCCCCAGTTTCTGGGAAACCAAGGGTATGCTTTCTCTCCACATATAAAATAAACTGGATCACCTACGTGTACTGGTTCTATTTCCCATTTTAGTACCACCGTATTCATACAACAAGTATATGTTCCGACCGAAAAAGATCCTTTCTTTTTCAGGCAAAACGGGACAGTTCTTGGGCTATAATTCACTGTGTAAAATGGGGGAATCGCATCTTTGTTCCCTTCTGTTCTTACACAAAACGTCATTACAGATGTTTTTTCTGGCGGGGACAATCTATCTCGTCTATTTTGTCGTGTTATTTTATGTGTGCTTTTCCTCGTGGGCTCTGGGGTTATTACTTGTGCTTTATGGAAAATGGAACAACCCAAAGGCTTCATTATTATCTCCTCAAACTCATTCATGTTGGTTCTGTCTAATTGACCCGTATTACTCTTATTCCACTTCCCATAGAACATGGCACCTAAAGATGTGCTACATGCAGAACTTTATGGTAATGGCTGCACATACCACCCTATTCCTTTCCCAGCATGCTGAAGTAAATGGGCACATACCCAGCAGTTTGATTTCTTCAGGATTGCATGTGTCATGTTCATGATTAATAATAATGTATTATTCCCAAAAACTTCCCTGTGTTTTTCTTCCATTGGGGGTAGGGTATAAGTGATCACCTGAACCGGGCTTTCAGTAGTGGATATATTAATTATTGGTTGAAACATTTCTAATGGGTGTATTGTTTCTACCCACCATAATATTAGGGCTGTTGATATTGGTGCTACCACGCTCATAAAGCACATCATTATCGTTAGTGTCAGCATACAATTTGTTTTACCATGCGTTTTTCTTAAAGTTATAGTCTTTATAACTGACTCATTTTCAGCAGTGCTGGTGCAGGAGGAGGCTGGAACCGGTCCCGGCATGTTTCTCGTCGTCCTTCTTCCTTATCACAGTTCGTTGTGGATATCTTTCTTTGTCGCTCTTGCTCCGATGTCTATAAGTTCAATGCAATTCTCCCAGTTCAGTTTTGCCTGTCCTTTTTTTTTTAGCCTGGATTTGATTATTCGTTTTTAGGCAAGATCACTTGTCCCTTTTATACTGCTCAGAAGACCTTTGATCAGTTTTCGCCTCAGTATCATGTGCGCCCAGCTTGTCCGCTCTGGTTCCAGACACATGTACTGTTAATCAATTATCTCACTTGCCATAGTACCATGTGCGCCCAGCTTGTCCGCTCTGGTTCCGGACACATGTACTTTTATGATCGCACCGAGGAGCCGCGAGTCTTGAATTGTCCGACTTGCACAATTCTCACGCTTCTCTCCTCTACACCCCTGGTTCCTTCTCCGTCCATGAGCTGAACCAGAGGTTGACATAAACACCAAAAGAAAAAGAATGCAGATCACTTTGTCTTCCGAGGCCGCAGGTTGTATCGCCTTGCTCCTGGTATCGTATGATCCGTGAACAGTGCCGGTGCACTTTCAGATTCAGGCTTGAAGTCAGCCTGCGGCGCTTCTGCAGGTGCTGGTGTGCGCCGCGCCAATAATGCAGATTCGGTCTTTGGCGTGCTGGCAAGTGCTGGTGGGCGCCAAAGGGGTACACGATTTGTTTCTGCTGGTATTTGCAAGGCAGATTTCACGTCGGTCAGCAGTGATGTCGATTCTGCTGGGCAACGTTGGGGCACTCTTTGCCCTTCCCCCTCTTTGGCAATCGTCTCAGGCTTTGTTTCGAGTTTCACTTCATGTTTTGGCAGATCAGGTGGCTGCACACTGGCAACAGTTTCTTTTGTCTCTGCGACCGTTGTCTTTTTCCAGTTATCGGTGTCAGGCAAGACTTTCAGTGCAGTTGGAATCTTCTTGGCATGGGTAGCATGGATCCACAACTTCCTTCCATCGACCCGGATTGCGGTTGCGTCGCCAAAAGTACTTAGGGCCCGCGCCACCTGGGTGCTAATGATGACTTTCTTTCGAAGTTTTTTAGCAGCACCCAGTCTCCTGGTTCCAACGCGTGCCCCGGACCGGTATACCGCACGGGTAATGCCTCCTGCACCTGCTGATGAATCAAACGCAATTTCTGCATTAAAAGGCCACAATAAGTACTAAGCACAGGATGTTCTATCTCACTGAGCCGTTTTGGCTGAGGTGCGCACCATACATTTTCTGGCCTCCCCATTATGATCTCATATGGAGAGAGCCCAGTTGTAGCCTGTACAGACGTGCGCATACATAATAGTGCTATTGGTAATGCATCCACCCAACTCAACTTGCTTCCCGCACAAATCTTGCTAATTATTGATTTAAGTATCCCTTTGTGCCTCTCCACAAGACCGGCAGAACTCGGATGCCTTGAACTGTGGAATCTCTTATCAATCTGGAGACCTGCACATATCTGTAACACCACTGCACCCACAAAATGTGGTCCGTTATCGGACCATAGGACACGGGGCAAGCCAAATCTGGAAAAATACTCCTTCAACATTACTTTTGCCGTACTCATCGCTGTGCAGTCTTTTAAAGGGTATGCCTCCCCCCACTTACTGAATGCACAGATTACCACCAAGACGTATTTTAAGTTTTGGCACCTTTCCATCTCTATGAAATCAAAATGAACTACCTCAAATGGCATGGAGGGCGGGCCAAAACTTCCTGTTGGTGTCACTGTTCCCTTTCCTACATTGTGTTGTAAACACGTGATACAGTTCTGCACCAACCTTTCTGCATTCTTTTTTATGTTTGCATTCTGCCATACTGTAGAAAGGTACAGATGTGCGTAGGACTGTGGGCCATTGGGACCATTGCAGTCACATATGAATTTGGCAACATCCAGTTTCTAGTTCCCTTGTCCACCCAACAACCCTCCAAATCCAACTCAGCAGATCCCTCTGCCCATCCCTGTATTTCATTGGCCGTAGCCTCGGCCTGCATTTCTTTGACAGTCGCAACTCCATCTTCTATCATACAGGGTACTTCCTCTGTCTGAACCGTCATCATCTTGGTATTTAAATCAGTGGCAGTTTGTTTCGCAATCCTGTCTGCAAACGCGTTTCCCTCTCCTATTTTGCATGTTACTTTTTTATGTGCCTCGCATTTCACTATTGCTAGGCGCTTTGGAAACGTGAGTGCAGACAGCAATCGTACAATCAAAGGGCCATGTTGAATTCTGGCACCATGTGATGTCAGAAACCCTCTCTCAGCCCAGAGTCGTCCAAAGTTATGAACCACTCCAAACGTGTACTGACTGTCAGTATATATATTCACGTTCAAATTTTCAGAAATCTCGCAGGCTCTGGTTACTGCTATTATTTCTGCAGCTTGTGCTGAATTATAGGGGATTCTTTTACTTTCTACAACACTCTCTAGGGTAGTGATAGCGTATGCGGCAGTTGCTGTGCCATCTGGTTATTTAAAACATGAGCCGTCACAAAATAACTCTCCATCCGGCTCTTTCTGTGGAATATCACTTAAATCAACTCTCCCCTTGGTTTCTTCCTCAGTGACCATTAAGCAATCGTGGGGGGTGATTCATTCTTCCCAATTTCTGTTATGGTTAATGGCATTAATTCTGCAGGATTCAAAGCGCTACACCTCATAATTTGGATATGGGGCGCAAACAAGATAATCTCATATCTTGTCAATCTAGCAGAGGTGAGGTGTTGCGTCTGTGTCCTATTTAATAGAACGTCTATGGCATGTGGCACCATCAGAATTAAAGTGTGCCCCAATACCATCCCTTCCGTTTGTTTCACTGACGCAGCAGCCGCCGCGACAGATCGCAAACATCGTGGTAGTGCGCGCTACAGGGTCCAGCGCAGATGAAAAATAGCCGCACGGCCTATTTCTTCCACCTTGTTCCTGTGTCAAAACCGCCAATGCACATCCTTCACTTTCACACACAAATAGTCTGAACATTTTCTTATAGTTCGGCGTACCCAAAACTGGAGCCGAGCATAATGCAGTTTTCAATCCATCAAATGCTCTCTGACATTCCTCATCCCACTGCAAAGGCATAACCGCATCTTTTCTAGTCAAATTCACTAATGGTTTCACAATCAACGCAAAATTACCAATCCATTGTCGGCAATATGAAGCCATGCCTATTATGGCTCTGACTTCTTTTTGTGTCTTTGGAATAGGCATACAAGAAATACTTTCTATGCGTTCTGGCGTTAGTCTTCTCCCTCCTTTCGAAAGTAGGTAGCCCAAATAAACTACCTCCTTTCGATTATACTGAAATTTCTTCAAACTAGCTTTATGGCCATGTGCCGCTAGGTGTGACAGTAGTAATACAGTGCTTTCTTTACAAATCTCCTCTGTGTCTGCAGCTAGTAATAAATCGTCTATGTATTGCAAAAGTACACAACCCACGGGTAATTCCAGCATGTCTAGCTGCTCTTTTAATGCTCTACTGTAAATACTTGGACTTTCCGTGTAACCTTGTGGAATCCGTGTAAATGTAAATGATCGTCCTCCTAATGTGAACGCGAACAAGTATCTACTGTCCTTGTCGACTGGAATACTAAAGAATGCGTTCTTCAAATCTATTACACTAAAATATTCTGCTGAAACAGGTATCATTGTCAATATTGTAGTGACGTCTGGCACTAAAGGAAATTGCGGATGTACTACCTTGTTTAATGCGCGTAGATCAATTATGAAACGGTATGGTACCTCATTACCTCCTTTTTTATAAACCGGAAGGATCGGGCTGTTACATGTACTGCCTGTGATTTCCTCTATTACCCCTAATTTCACCAAATCGGTAACAATACTCTTCAATCCTTTCTCACCTTCAACTGAAATTTTGTATTGGGGTATTCGCGGTAGGGTAACACCTTCTTTTAAAATAATCTTTACTGGCTCTATCTTTAAACATCCCACATCGTTGTCATGCATTGCCCATATACAGGTTGGGACTTTACTTAGTTCCCCTGGTAACGCTTCGGACATGAATTCGGACACAGGGGCATCGTGTGGCCATATCGTTAGAAACACTCCGTCTGCCGTGCAATGTACAACAGAACCTAGTTTTTTCAACAAATTCAATCCCAACAAATGTTCTCCACAATTTTTTGTTAGAAGGAAAGGACAATGTTCAGTGAATCGACCTATGGTAACTGGGACTGGTTTAGACACTGGGTTTATGACTGGTGTACCTGGGAACCCTACAGAAATATTCTTTTGCCCTGACAGTGGTATATTCAGAACCAAATGATGGTCTATTGAACACTTCTGTGCTCCTGTATCTACAAGAAAGCAATGTTCCTCATTCCCGACTCTCATTTCTACGTAGGGTCCTCTCTGATTCACGGGAATAGACACTGGTTCCGACCCCTGTCCTGGGCTGTCCTATTGGGGAAATAACACATCGTCCGATGTGTAATCATTACTATTACTGTAATACGTGTTTGGCTGTGTATCGAAAACATTTCCACTCTTCCCTCTATTTCCCCCACTCTGATTTCCATATTGTTGATTTTGCTGTCCCTGACTCTGGTTTGGGGCATTTTGGTTTTGGCCTTGGTTTTGATTACCTCCATTATTATGATGCTGCTGCATGCTATTCCTATTTGGTCCATTCGCTCCTGGGTGTCCTCTATGCTGTCTCCCTGACCAGACCCATTTCTGTTCTGTAAATGCGGCATTGCGCTCGCCAATGTCCTTCCTCTTTACAATATGCACACTGATTTGGCCCCACTGTTCCCCCATGCATATTCGAACTACTCCTTACTTGTGCGTTCCCTCGCCCTCTATTATGTCCTACTACTTGCTGCATTAATACCCGTGTCTTTAGATTTACCCTATCCCTCTCTTCTTTTTCTTTTCCTGCAGTCACTCTGCGCTCATAATATTGGGCCATATGCAGTACTTCGCCCAACGTTTTTGCTTGCCATGCACTCTCTGATGTCATTATTAGATCCTGAATTGGAAGTCTTAACCCCCTCACATATTTGTCAACAAATAACCTCTTCCCTGCTTCTGAACCCACATCCTGCCCGCTGAAGTCTGTGAATACTTCTTCAAATCTATTAAAATAATCTGTAGCCAACTCATCTTTGCCTTGTACACATGCAGTCAGTTTGTCCCATTGGATTCTTTTCTCTGGAACAATTGTTTTTAACTTCTGTACTATACGTGCTGGTAATGCCACCAGGTTCGGTCCTGGTGTTCCTCCAACCGCTTTATTCCTATCCTCTATCATCAAATCCGCCCATGTGGCGCCAAAGGCAGTTGTGTCATCTACCTTCCTTATTTGTTTCCATATATCTGCTGGCAGGATCACTGGGAATATTAGGTCTATAACACCCATGGTAAGCACGGATGACTGTAGGCAGGATTCTACTTCCTTATAAAACCCTGCAGGATTCTTTCTTAGATCCGGAATCGTTTGCTTTATGTTGTTCACCTCTTGCCTGGAAAAGGGGACATGCACGTATTGGGCGGTGTAATGGGCTGGTGTTACCTGCGCCGCTACATTGCCCGCTGCGGGAACCTCCACTTTGGGCACAAAGGTAGGTGGGACCTCTCTCATAGGGAATGCCCCACTTACCGTCCCTCCCCCTTCTCTTAGATGCAACAATATTCCCAGATCCAATGATAGGGCTGTTTCTCCTGTTCCTCGTTCTAATGCTCTCCTATATACTGCCATTATTTCAGGCGGGCTGGCCTTATCGTTTTTTATATCTTTATCTAATAAGTGTTCAACCATCGATTGTAGCGCTTTTCTTTTCATAGGCATAGAATATTCATCAAATATCTCGTGTATCTCCATTGTGGGAATACTAGGATCCGACATCCATCTAGACGCTTCTCGCATACATACTTTTAACTTGTCGCCCCTTTGTACTGATGACATCGAATGTTGTCGCTGTATATATGGCTCTACAGTTTCCTTTCTATTTCTCCCAATATCTTTACTCCTATATACGGGTGCAGTAAACATTTCGGCATAGTCATTATCTAATTCATCCTTTAACTCAAAAAGTCTATACACATGTTCTCTTACTTCTTCATCCCTCTCCCTACAGCATGCTAATGCATTCAGATCTAACAATCGCTGCGGTGGTAATTTCCCAATTAGCTGTTTCCATCTCTCCATCAAATATTCACCCATGCATTCCAACACTACCTGTCTTTCGTTGCTTCTACGAAAGTCATATATCGAAGCCAATGTTGCCGTCCCATCATTCCCGTCTATATACATCTCTGCCTGTTGCTGCAATTCCACCTTCCTTTCCTTGCTGATTGCGCTGCGGGTTACCCTTGTGCACTGCCGTTGGTCAGTCCCGCCTCCTGCCCCCGTGGTTTCAACTTCAACCCCGGGAGGAACGGACTGTACCGAGTCTGAGTCTAAGGCGGGAGGTGCGGATGGGACAATGGGAACAGCGAGTGTCTGTTGTGGGCCTGGTTGGCTAGTAGGAAGTGTTACGTACGTGGTCTGTGGCTGTGGGAGGGCTTGAGCTACCGGAGGGGGAGCTTGAGCTACGGGCGGGGTCTGGGCAATAGTTACTAACGTATCTGGTCTTTCTTCTGATCTTGGGCCTTGTTTTGTACGAGTAAATATATTTTCGATCAATTCATCTGTCATGTGTTATTCTCGTTGTGGGTATATCTTTTCTATATTCAACTGGTCACAACTGCCTGCCCTTCTTAGACTCTCAGTCCACTCCTCCTCTTCTTTTTCTTCCGCTACCTCACCTTTTGATTTATGCCTGCGCACATGCTTTGCTCTGCTTCTAAATCGGAGCATTGCTTCCTTTCTCCAGTCTTTAATAGTTTCAAATGCCGCATGACGTGCTTTCTTTCTTATCAACACCCTTTCCAAGTTATCTATCCTTGCCATCTCAAAACTACCATTAATCGGCCACTGGTGGTCTTGTTGCTTTCTGGTTTGCCTATGCCAAGTCTCACAGAATATTATCGCACCCACTCCATACTTCACATACATCTCATACGCCGGCGTTCCCCCAGGTGGTACAATTTGTCCATCTTCCAAAGATTGTCTACCACAGCGGAAAAACCCCGCTAAGGTGGACAATACCCCAGGCATGTTTCAACCTTCCCCTTGGTTAATCAACCTTACCTAGGGCGTTTGATTTTGCAAAGTCAACTCTTAACCAATATCAGGATGCTATGAATCGGGGAATGACTCACCTGATAAATCAAGTCGTCTGTATACTGACGCACCAAAGGACGTCGTGTCTGCGTTTCTTGGCTTCCGCCTCGTTTCGGGACCCTCGCCTCCTTGTTCTCTAGCCAGGCACGTCGATCAGGGATCAGATGTGTGCAGATCTGCAAAGGAGTCTCTCATCACTTTTACAGGGCACCCCCGAACACCTCTTGATCGCGGCTCGATCGTCCCGTCCTCGACGTTCTCTGCCTTTCTCAATTACAACGTTACGCGAAGGAACAAGTGGGGGAGGGTCCCTATTCGGGCACCATCTTGAAAGGGGCACCTAGGGGACCCTGACATCTATGGAAACAAGGCGAGTCACCACACACGATAGAGACGCCAGACACGAGGTTGTATTCCCAAAGCTAGGGTTTTATTGCAAAGCAAAAGTCTCAGTTGGCCAACTCGGTCTCAACGCCCCGCGACGTGTATCTCTAGACCTCGAGGGACGCAAGAGAGCTAATTACGTACATCAGTTACATATATACAAAATGCATATCAGACAATCAGCTATGTCATGGTTAACACTCTCTTCATTGGGTTTCTTTGAACTTGGTGTGACGATGGACATCTCCGGCCACTATGACACCTTCAAACATCTATTCTAGTAACAATTTGCAATTTGTGAGTGCGTAGGCATCTTTCGGTTATTGAATAGAACATGGCGCTTCTGTTCTTGGAAGCGAGCTACATGCAGAGGGGGGTTGCATTCCGGACCGTGCTATCTATCAGGTGCTATTCGCGTCCTGTCAGCCGACATGCTCTTAGCGGGCTCAGCAAAGGGAGGCCGTTAGAAAAGCATAATTCAATCCTTTAGCGGTATTATTCTATCATATTCTACCATATAACGAGACTAGCTGGCAGCTGTGAAATGATTAAATGCCCCGCGGCTCTGGCTCAAGGCTACGTTAAGGAGGGAGCCGGGCATTCTTCCTGGCACTGCCTACGTTTGTGTTTCAGCGAAACTCTTGTTATCCTCTCGGCCCTGTGGCCTTGTCCTTCTCCTATACAGACAGCAATGTTCCACAGTCGAGCAGTGTAAGCGGAAAATATACTGTGAAGCAATAGGAGCAGAAAGCAATGAGCAATGGTTAGAAAACAAAATGGCGATTCTTGTTACATCAAAATGGCTGTTTATTAGAACACTCGAAAACCTATATTCTGTCGTATCGTGCATGAGACGGTTGATCCTCGGCCACCAGAATACGTTTGCGATCTCGAATTAGATTTCTAGACTGACAGGGGCGATTGTCAAAACAGTGATCCAGTTGCTCTGATGCATTTCGACAAAGCTGCTGTTCGAGAGCGGGCCGGGTTGCGTTGTGGCATAACCCCTAGCTCAAGTCAGCAAGTGACTCTTTAGCAGTTAGAATCAGGTCCCAGTGTCGAGCAGTTGATTCAAGTCTAGCAGGTGATATGCTCAGCAAAGGCATTATGCAGCGTCAAGCGGGCTCAAATGCAGGTACTGCAGTTCAAGGTTTCAGAAGAGTATCAGAAAAACAGCACTGTCGAGATCCCATGGCATCAGATGCAGTTTGACTGCCATCAAGATGGCAGAATGGGGAGCCTAACTGATATGGTCCTTCAGATGTTGTGAGACCCACTTCTTGGCCACAGGTCTACTTTGCAGTCCTTGTTCTCCTAAGTACTAAGGAGGCTGGTCCACAACTGCAGGTGTCCTGCAATACAGTGAGGTCCTGGGTACCATTGTGGCCGGCAGAGAGGTAGGTCTTATCCCAGTACCAGGTCATCCCCAATTGTCCCTGGGGATGGTGAGGTGCCAGACCTCACCTCTGCCTTGGACACTCAGTCTTCACTTCACTGGCAGAGGACTTTGGAGAGATCAACTCTCCCAACAGAGGTCCAATGAAATCTTCTTGAAAGGTTAAAGTCGACAAGATGATTCAAAGAAGTGGTTTGAAACCACTTCTTTTAAAAGTAAAGCCCACAGGTGATTGAAATAAAGCTAGTCTGTCATAGTCATCCAATCCCTGTCCTTAAAAGAAGTGGACTTTGCCTGTCTAACATCACACCCCAAAGTGCTTTGCTCCACGGGAAGTGGAGGGGACAGGAAAGAGAGAGAGGCAGAGTTCACTTGACGCGATGTGCAGCAGCATCTCAAGCGTATCAAGTGCTAGACACGATTACCAGAGTAACTGATTCCAGGCCCAAATAACTGGACAGACACAAATTATATTGCAAAGTACTGAGTATTATCAGTTCAATGAGGTAGGGAAATCTGGCAAGCATAACAAATCGCAGCTCACACACTCTCGAATACATTTCAGTTTCACAAAGTATTCATACTTCAATATACGTCAGCTATGATGTAATCCTACGTGACAAATAGTAGAGACTTATCTGGTGGAGGGATAGGTTAAGGGAACATATATACCTATAGTTTATTTATGTTTTAGTAACTTAATTGTCAGCCCCTTATCGAGTAGGCATGCCTTGAACTACTTCTAACTACGTATAATACAGATAATAGTAGACTAATAGCAGCAGCGGATTGGCTTCTGCAACAATGTATGGTTCATCATCACGTAGGCCATCCTGATTGGTTGTCACTCTCATCCAACCTTGGACATTCGACTTGTTAGCAGCACGTAAGCAAAACGAAACCCAGGTGCGGGGAACAATGTCAGACAACTGCCCACTTGGCCAATTAGCCTACCATCTCTCATCAGTCAGGCCTCTTCTTTGTAGTTGACTTTGCTGATGGTTCTCTTCCTCAGAACTTTAAAGGGAGTGAAGATACATTGCTATATTCACCTGGAGCGAATAGGCCTTATGAATAGGCCTTGTTTTCTGGTCTTGCACCACATGTGAGGAGACCATGTTTTTGTCCATCTTATCCTTTTGTTTAGTGCTGTTTGATTCAATTATACTGGATGCTATCACTCCTCTTGGCCTCTGGGGACTTGGTTGCTCCATCTTGCATGTGCTTTCTGCATCTTTAATTGTTCAATACTTGGCACTTGCAAATGTTGACTCCTTTACTTAATCTAAGAAAAATGTGACATGTGTATGTAGCTTATCCTCTTCAACTCCTTTTGTACCTTGCAGTTGCTAGTTGCTGCGGTATCCTTGATCCTGAGCCCAACAGATATTCTTTGTTCTTGCACACATTTTTTTTCAGTCCCTGTAAGCTCTGCAGCCTTGGTCTCGCTCCTTGGGAGTTTCAGCATACTATTTATACAGAGTGGAATGTCCATCTTTTCATCATGGCTGCTTTACCTGCGTTATATTTCCTTTGTTTAGCAAGCTTCTTAATGTCTCATCTACCTTGCGTTTCTGCGTGTATATATCTACTGTATCTCTTCTCACTTATCTTCTTAGTGTATATGATTTCTTCTCATTTGCATATTCGGTTACTTTATTACTTCAGTCACATCTTCATTCTTTAATTATTCGTACATCGTTTCAATGCATTCTTGTCTCTTCTCTTCATGACGTCACTTTACAGCTGACAGACTTGACTCATAGTTCTTCTATGTCCAGTGGTGTCTGCAGACTTCCCTCTACCACATCAGTTCGAGGGTACATTCGGTACGGTTGTCTAAGCGCATAACGTCTTTCATATCTTCGGTGCAGTATTGGGACGATACCAGGTGTCAAACGCAGTGCTTTCCTGCTGTTCTTCCAATAGGACGGAGGTGAGGGGTTGGTTCAATGAGTGACGTGTACATCTGCTTCTCTACAGCAATGGTGGAAGTCTTCCACAATTTTAAAGAGCTTCCCTAGCTACACTAACCCCACCCCATTCCCTTCTCCCTAGGTTCAAATGCCTTTAGAAATGCAGCACCCTGGTGTGAGGCTACTCCCTTGGATGGGTGTGCTCAATTTATGCATGGGGTAGGACAGATGCCTGTTATGTGGCTGTCTCTGAAGGAGGATGTTACCTACCATCATGAATAGTTCAAACAAGAGGCATGGGTATTCATATTCCTCACATGTCACTTTGGCAGGCTTAGCCTGTTTGGCCAGAATACAAACCCCTTCCATAGCTGGCTCATAGGAGCTGGCATATGTGTAAAATCAAATTGGATGTGGCGATAATGGTTATGAGTAGTGCCACATGCCAATGTTCTGGTTACAGAACAATCTGTGTGAAAATATACCACACATATTAAGGGTGCATAATGTTGTGACAAAATACTTTAAGGAATTTGTGAAATGTTCTTTGGCAATGATTTCTATGTATAATATTACCATGTGCACAAAAAGAATTTGTCCTTTTTAAAATGTTTGTCAAGAAAGTGATTTAATTTTGAAATACTGTGCCCCAATGGATCTGATTCAGAGCCAACATAATTAGGATTCACATCCATTCTATTAAATTTAGCTATTGAAGATGTTATAGACCTCATAAGAAATAATTCTCAGCCTTTTATGGTTTTCGTTTGATTGCTGATTAATGCCTGTTTAATCAAGGCTCACATTCGTAGGTACTGTCACGGTGCCTGCTCACTTGTGGCACCGGCTCCTTTCTGAGGCTGGCAGCACTACCTGCTCTGGGGTTTGGGTGGGCGCCACCAACCAGAGCCATCTTGTGCCATGTTTATTGCATTCTTTGTGATGGTGGTTGGCTAGTTTGGGGCCACCATGTCATGCTCTACTCAGGCATGTGGGACTTGCAGCATGGTTTCCTGCAAGCGCAGTTTGCTGCACATGGTCCATCATCAGGGCAATAAATGGGTCAGAAACCGAGCCTCGTTTTTGTACCGGCACAAGTAAATGTACTGGTGCCAAAAAGCACAGCGTGTTGCAGTCCCCTCCATGACCTATGAGAGTTTCCTCTGAATTCTTACCATTCTGCCTTTGTTCTCTGTTCCTTCTCTTGCTCTCATGAGCATGTCATACACCTTTCCTGGAAATCCTCAGCTTTTCTTAACTGTTTTGCTCAGTTTGTCCAAAGAGTACCTGGTCCTAATTGTATCTATTGCCTCATTCCACTTTTCCACCACCCCATACAGTGCTTGCACTTTCATGACACCATCCACCCACAATCGTGGGTGGCCCTGTTTCATGGTGTTGGGAGTGCTCCCATATCTCATGGTCTGAGTTGTATTGTACCCCAGTGCAGGAAGTAGAGGGTTCTGCCGTGACACCTATTACCCAGACCAGACTGGATCTCACTGTCATCGTGCTCCTGAACCCCTTCAGATTGGGATAAAAGGTATGAGGGCACAGTTTGAGATGCAGTTTAACCGATTGAGATGCCATACTACCTTCACCAAAGACTGTCAAGATCCGGCCATCTTGATATCTTGCTCCCCTACTCTGTGGGTGACTTTCCTCTCCTGCGTTAAGGTCTAGAGTGCAATAGGTTCAAATTAAAAGGCAGGAAAGTTACCAGTGCAAGCAATAACCACTCCAAAATGGTAAGGCAGTAATTTAATCCAGGGACAGGTCAAATCACCTACCAGTGAAGATTCAGAAAGTGAGGCAATCTCTAATTCTGGGAACAGGCCGGGTCAGAAGCCAGGGAGATCAGAGTTGGAATTGCTGGAGGGCAAGGACAGGAATCTACAGCCTCCAGCAATCGAAGCACAACGCGCATCAAAACCAATCAGAGCTAATCCGGGAGAGCTGTGTCAGGGACGGGAACTAAAGTTGGGTACAAAGTTAAGCAGTTTGCAAGCAGCCCTCTTGAGCACTGAACAAAAGATGTACTTTCTTGAGAAGCGGATGGCATTTCTAATCTGTATTCATAGCTTCTTCACCGGCATTGCCACAGCAGTGTTCCCGAATGCATGGGTTTACGCAATGATGTCACACGCAGCATTTCCCAGGCGTGCAGTGTTGTTGTCTAAAAATGATAAAAGCATGCTATTAGTAATTTACCATCTGTTATCAATTATCAGTTCATCCAGACCAATCAGATTTTGTAATAGAACTCTAAAAGAAAAATAGGAATGATCAGGTAGGAATCATCAGGTGACATTCATTACTGGATATTTCTATGCACATATTCATGACATTGAGGACACAGTTGATAATTATTAATAGAATGCTTTTAGCATTTTTGGACAAGAATATCAACATACATTCATAAACGCATGGCCAGAAAACCACCCACTGTCACAGTGCCAGTGTTAGTAACAGTTCGCAGGGACCTGACCCGAATGACACGAGGACCAAGACTAAGGCAAAAACAATTCCAGGAATTGTGCAGGAATGTCCTCTTTGGTTGTGGCTGTGGATGTTCTTTCTGTGTTGCTGGGCCAATAGCGGGAAACAGTAACAAGAAGTCCAGGCCCACCAGCTGTAGACGGTCCAGAAAGTGTGTCATGAAAGTAGATGAAAAGGACCAAATCCAAAATGATGATACATCAACAAAACCAGGGCCAGGCAAAATCAGGGACCAGTGCGAGCAATAACCACTCCAAAACCTAAGGCAGTAGTTTAATCCAGTGTGATGAATCTGATGATGTCATCACTCCATTCCCAGAAGTAGCTTCTCCTCTTGTGGCAAGGGGATGGCAGCCGCTACCTGATCCTGACCTTGGGGGTGGCTGAACGAGGGAGGAACACATGAGGGAAGGATAGGCATCATCACATGAGACATGGTATCCTGCCTTTCCTTTTAGTAATACCCCTCCATTCCCCATGCCTTGATGGCATATTGTGATAAACCCCTTCAACACTCTGCAAAAGCGGCTGACAGAACTCACAAACATTCTACACCTGTTGAAATAACATGTACTGAGACGCGGAAGAGGGGTAAACCACAATGTGCAGTTTAGTGTTTGGAGGAATGTGATTGGTCCAGGACAACTTCCAAGAAATCAGATGCTGAAAATACCCTCTAGCTGGTATGCATAGACATAAGTATAAAAATAGAGAAGCAAACCCAGTAGACACACAATAAGCACCTGCTAGTAGTGTCTATTCTATCTATTCTGGGTAGAATACAGTATATATAATATGAAAATAGAACTAAAAGGGCAGGTTAATGAGAAAGAAAACTGTTAACATATTTTAATAATACAATCACATATATAAAACCAATATTAAATAAGATACATTCAGAATATAATTTTCTAATATAGAGCCAATTCATAGGCTATACCTCAATTTGGAGCAAAGACAGAAGGCAAAAAAATTATACATCATATTTCACAAACATTAAACACTTTTACAGTAGATGTCTCTAGTATCTCTCTGTTATTCCACAGAGGTAACTCATCTCGACATGTTTCAGTTCTTAATGTCTTTTCTACAGAACTTTCATCAGGAGAAAAAAGTGTGCATCCAGTTCCCTATTTTGCGTCCAGTTTGAGTAGAAATAAAACCACATACAATACACGACCTGTCCAAAGTTAAAAGAAAAGGAGAACCCGTAAGCTATTATTGATATAATAGGTCTCAACACGTTCACCAATGAACTCAGAACACGCCACCTAAGATTACCAAATTACCTCAGGGGGTTTGTGCGGGGGCGTGCAATCCTAATATTGAATTGACGGAGGACATCCATCTCTCCCCTCTCAATGGCTGCTCTAAAAACAAGTAAGAGATCTAAATTAGCCACCCGCAAAACATGAAAAAAGGGGCACGCTGAAGGCATTAAAAGGAAGGCCACATTACAACTAATAAGAACCTGAACCCACCTGTGTTCAGTCTTAAAACACCATGGAGTGTCGAAAAGGGGGGGTGGGAAAAAAAAAAAAAGGGGGGGGTTTCCAGTGGGAACTCTAGCTTTGCATACATTGGTTGTTATCCTGCTGTGTGTTTTGCGCGGCGGAACCACAGGGGTTCCTCGTAGGGGTCGAGATTTACATACCTTAAGGGACACTTTTTTTTCCACTTTGTTCCATTTTTTGTCTAGGAGGATTGACGTTTCCTGCAGCGACACAGTGCCTTCTTCTGTGCCTACCTTCAACAGGCAGTCTGAGGACTTAATCATTTCAGGTAATTGGTGCTGTAGGAGGTTTACCATTGTCTATGCCCCGAGTTAGGGAACTTGTATACTGATGTTGAGTACATTTTTTTACTCTGAGTTGGTGGAGGTGTGTGGGGCATCCTAACAGCAGCCTGTCTACCTATGTGTGGGAATCCCCCTTGATAGTAGGTTAATTCGTTAACTGTTCTTTATCTTGTAGACTACGGTGGCCCGATGGGCGATGCCCCAGGTCTGCTGAGACTTCTGTGACCTTACCTGGGAGACACCGGCCCCAGTGAGGGAGTGGGATATTTACCCACCCCCCCTTTTCGACACTCCATGGTGTTTTAAGACTGAACACAGGTGGGTTCAGGTTCTTATTAGTTGTAATGTGGCCTTCCTTTTAATGCCTTCAGCGTGCCATTTTTTCATGTTTTGCGAGTGGCTAATTTAGATCTCTTACTTGTTTTAAGAGCAGCCATTGAGAGGGGAGAGATCGGTGTCCTCCGTCAATTCAATATTAGGATGCATGCCCCCACACAAACCCTCTGAGGTAATTTGGTAATCTTAGGTGGCGGTTTCTGAGTTCATTGGTGAATGTGTTGAGACCTATTGTCGCAATAATAGCTTACGGGTTCTCCTTTTCTTTTAACTTTCGACAGGTCATGTATTGTATGTGGTTTTATTTCTAGTCAAACTGGACGCACAATAGGAACTGGATGCACACTTTTTTCTCCTGATGAAAGTTCTGTATAAAAGACATTAAGAACTGAAACATGTTGAGATGAGTTACCTCTGTGGAATAACAGAGAGATACTAGAGACATCTACTGTAAAAGTGTTTAATGTTTGTGAAATATGATGTATCATTTTTTTGCCTTCTGTCTTTGCTCCAAATTGAGGTATAGCCTATGAATTGGCTCTATATTAGAAAATTATATTCTGAATGTATCTTATTTAATATTGGTTTTATATATGCATAGACATAAGTCATTCAAAAACAGTTTACATTTATTAGAAAAACATTTGTATTTAATCATTTTCTGCAAAAATCAACATCAATCTGTGCCTTTCTCTAAGAAAACTATACTAAGGTATACTAAGGTGAATAATTAACAAAATCGTTCCTCTCTTACACACACTTCACATACATTACACTCATACATAGCAACAATACACAAAGATTAACTCTGGTGTGACTGATTACCAATTCTATTAAGCGAGGGTTTCAAAACCTAGACCCGGTATGTCATAAATTGCTATACATAGCTTATGCACTTCTATTAGTGTGCCCTATATTGTCCACTAGTCTCTAATACTTGGAATGCGAGTAATATTAATAATCATCTCCTTCACAGAACAAAAACAGATGGAAAGATGTCTGTGCTGAGTATTGTTTACTCGAGTGTTGGCTATCGTGGTCCCCAACCAACCAGTGGGACCAGCCTCATCAGGACGAAATGCAAAGGCGTTGAAGGAAAGAGCATCTTCAAAGCTAAAATAAAAAAAAACAATGAAGAACTGAGTTGTAAGGAACATCTGTTGATGTGGAAACCTGTATCAATTAAAATGTATTTAAGGCTAAAGCATTCTTAATAAGTTATTTGCAAAATCAGTGCAATTGATAACGGACTGCCTGAGGCCAGTGCAGCCAACCCAAATGCAGTGGTAGAGGAGTCACAGACCGGAGAGCGAGTCCAGAGCCAAGTGAAATAAAAAAACACGCCCCATATCGAGGGTGTGGGGCGTTCGTGACAGGAATCGTGCTACTGTCAATATGACTAGTGGCAAAAGGTAAACTGACCCGTCTCACGATTAATGTGCAGGGTCACTGTTAGGGGATAGCAAAGGGCAAAACAAACAGGTGGCGAAAAGGGAACGGTTCACAAAGAGAGATTCTCTACTCAGTCTCCGAGTTAGAAAGACAGAACAGCAGCGGATAGTCTGTGTCACCACTTTCTCAAGACACACATCCAAGATAAAACATCTCATCAAAGGTCATTGGAACCTGGTGATGAGCACTGGCTGTGCCACTGGACACCCTCTGTTTGCTCTGTAGCATGTTCGGAATGTAACCTATCATATATTGGGATGACTATGAGGAAAGCAGTAACTCGCATCAACAAGCATAGATCTCATATTCGCACCCAGAATCAGACAGCACCCCTTGTTCAACATTATATGGAGTCTGGCCATTATGCAGACAATTCAAAATGGACTATCATTGACCAAGTTAAGGTTGATCGGTTCAATTGCCAGCAGAATGCACAAATTAGAACAAATCTGGATACACCGCTTACAGACCCATAACAATGGTCTTAACAACGAATTGCAGTGGACAGCACTGTTGGAATAACAGCACTAGCTATCCACTGGGCGAAGCCCTTCCAAAATGGCTGCTTTCTTGGGTTGATGGTCCCAATATAGCAGCCGCTTACCAGCTTTTCCCACCACTGATGTTTCAGTCTGTTTTTCCTTTCTTGCTGCCAATGCTCCCTCTATACAAGAGATGAACACTACTTCTATTGCAAACTGACTTCTTCCCGTACATTCATGAGCTGAGACGTTCTCACAGGGCTTGTACTTACATGCATGCCTAAACAGGTAAGTTCATCGTTGCATAGTTGGGTTTTGCTTCCCTATCGAGCACCCTGAGTCTAGGACAACAGAGCTAACTCACCTTCTTTTGTTGTTCCCTTCTTGCTTTCCTTCTGTGGCCAGCAAAACGCTACAACAACCGCAAGTTATTCATGCAATCAGACTCTAAGTTCATACTCAGCACAATCACCCGTGTTTCAGTTCATTGGCACACCCAGACACTTGGTATGCAAATGCGTGGAAAGCTGAGTACACCACTTGTTAGCGGTGTGCAGTCACCGCCACCCCGTGAGCCCCCCACTCCTCCGAACACAAAGACGACATGGAGTCTAGGTGCTGGTCGTGTGGGCTCCTGGTGGCTCTTAGGCCGCCGGGAATACCCCATTTATTTATACCCGCACGCGACGGAGTGGACGTCACTCCATCACGTGCGTGTCCTTAAAGAGCCAGCGCCACACTCCTCCTTTTCCATAACAAACAAACTGAAAAGCGAGGATCTAACTAACACACATTAACAGCACACATTAACAAAACCCAACTGACCCCTGTTTATTGGTACCTGTCCTTGATCACCAGTGGGCACCCCACATGAACAGTGGTACAGTCTATATCATGCAGCACTGCCTTCTTAGTCCCTCACATAGTCCGTAAAACGGGCAGGTTTCCCATGCCCTGTTTGCAGGGGGTACCTCCTGCCTGTCTCTCTGGCCGGTGTCCCTTCGCCTGGCCCACCACGGGCCAGAGACTCCACTGGGGTGGGACGACCCCCCCCGTTCATCCGGTGCTTCCTCTGGGGCCAATTCCTCGGGAGTGTCCACTCTTGGCTCACCCAGCCTCTTAAAGAAGCTGGCGTTTCTGGTGACGGACACAGTTCCATCGGACGCGGTTACCATCGATCCCTTGACCGCCACCACGTCCAATGGAGAGGGTTCATACGTGATGGACAGCTTGCCCTGTGGGTGACGATTCCTCACAAGCACTTCATCACCCAGGGCAATCCTTGGCGGTCTTGGGCCTCTCCTGTTGTTCTTCATTTCTGTCCTCACTCTGCGTTCTTCCTCCACCTGGTCATTATTGATGACAGCTGGCTCTCGCTCACCCACCTCCGGTATAATGTCCCTCGGGCATCTCTGAAACAGTGCTTCCGCTGGTGTGGTGTGGTCCGATATCCCCGTAGGAATACATACAGTGTCCTTTGCAGGCACTCTCCCTTTCCTTGCGCAATCCTGAACACCTTATTCAGAATGCGCATCATGCGTTCTGCCTCCCCATTCGCCCGAGGCCATAGCGGGCTGACCTTCCTATGATGGATGCCATAGTCCTTCATAAGGTCCGCAAAGCTGTCACCCTGGAACGGAGCACCGTTGTCAGGGCACAACACTGTGGGCAAAAATCTTCTCCAGTGCCACCATGACTTTGTCAAAAGCCACCGACTCCACAAACTCCGGACCACTCGTCCACTACTACTAGGAAGTGGGTGCCTCTCGTTGTTGATCCAAAGTCGGCATGGACCACTCCCCACGGCCTTGTTCCGCGGGGCATGGTCTCAATGGATGGCTCTCGTTGTGCTGGTGAGACTGCCTGGCACCACACACAGGATGCCACAAACTCTTCCACTTTTCTCTCCAGTTCCGGGAACCACACCTTTTGCCTGAGGCAAGCTTTCATTTTGGGAGCTCCCTGGTGCCCTTGGTGTGGCAGGGCAATAACTTGCTGGACCTATCCATTGGGAATCACGATCCTGTCTCCCCTCAGCAACAGGCCTGAGTCCGAGAACGTCAGCTCCTCCCGCACTCTCCAGAGCTGCTCCAGCGCCACCTTCACCTCATTTGTCCTTCGGCCTAAGGCTTCCAACATGGTCTTCCAGGCCCCTTGTTCCATAGCCGTTCTCAGGATGCCAAAACACTCATCACTCTTCGACGCAAGTTCCAGCTCCTCCACCTGCATTGAGTTTGGGGTGGCCGTTTCTATTACCAGCCGGACGTGCTCCTCTGCCTTCTCCATGCCGGTGGACGGTTGGGGACCCCCTCTCGGGTGCCTGGAGAGGTAGTCAGCCGCGTTATTGCACCCTGGGCAGTAGACCAACGACACTCCATATTCGAGGAGCGCCAGCATCCAGCGCTCTATCCTCACCGATGGTTTCGACGAGGACCCCGCCATAATGGGAAGCAGGGGTTTGTGGTCCGTAATTACAGTGACTGGTCTTCCCAAGATGTACAGGCGGAAATGTCTGCAGCCCCACAGCACGGCCAGTGCCTTGTGCTCTATTTGCGAGTATCGCTGCTCAGTCTCAGAGAGTGCCTTGCTGGCGTAGGCAATCGGGCAGACCTCCTGGTCCCTACCAACTTGCATGAGCACTGCCCCTAGGCCGTACGGTCTGGCATCCACAACGATTTCAGTCTGTAGCCCTGGGTCGATAAACACCATGGTGTCATCAGCAGCTAGGGCACCTTTGATGTCGTCGAAGGCCGCCTGGTCGAGTGGCCCCAATTGCCATGTGGTGTCTTTCTTTGTCAGGCTCCTCAATGGCTCGGAGCGGGACGCCAGGTTCCGGATGAAGGGGCCACAGTAAGTGACCATGCCCAGAAAGCTTCTCACCTCAGCTACATTCTCTGGTGGCCTTGCCTCCTTAATGTCTCTCACCTTGCACGGATCAGGTGACACTCCATCCGCTTTAAAGACAAACCCGAAGAACTCAATTGTTGTCTTGAGAAACTTGCACTTTTCCCTGTGCAAAGTGAGTCCCAGCGAGCGTAGGCACTCGAATGTCTTAGCCAGGCGTGCCAGATGTTCGGCCTCCAATCTCGCAAACACCAGGATATCGCACACAGATTCTCACTGCATCGGGTTGCTTGGGCTTGCGGGCGTCTACAATGGGAGACACCCACATGGTCGGGCCCTCCACCTTTTCGATGATGTCTAACCCCACTAGGTTGTCCAACTCCTGATCCACCAGGTCTCTGAGGTGGAATGGCACTCGCCGATGTTGGAGCGCCATGGGTTGAATAGACTCATCTATGTGCAGCCGTACAGGTTTGCCCATCATCTGTCCAATGCCTTCAAACAACGGCGCTTGCTTGTCCAGTAACACCTGTATGTTGTCCAGGTATACCGAGTATGCAAATGTCACAATCCCAAGGGCCTCCGCCACAGCACAGCATAGCAGGGTATTGTTGCTTACCGGTGTAACGTAGAACCGGGCCCGGACTGATGTGTTCCCATACTTCACGCTTGTCACAAATGCACCATCGTGGGGAATAAGCTGGTCGCCCCCAAAAGTGAAGATGCGCGCCTTTGGCGCAGCCAGGACCGGCGGGGATTGCATGGTGTCATAATGTTCCCTGGCTATTACGTTAACTGACGCACCAGTGTCCACCAGCAAAGGTATTGAGTCCCCCGTTCATTAGCACGTTGCACCTGGGCTGTCATTTGGCATTGGCTCTCAGGACACCCACGCTGGATACGAAAAATATGTTCTCTTCGTCTTCTTCACCCTCAGGCAGGGCGCCATCATCCCCTTGGTCCACCTGTGCTACATTTGATGACCTCTGGGGGTGGAAGGAGCTAGACCAAACAGGCCCTCTAGGGACCACTGTGGGAGTCACGGCCCTGCACATCATAATGGTCAGCACCCCCACACCAGCCACACGTTTTTCCAATGGCCGGGCATTCTGCTAGGTGTGGGAGATCATATCCACATTTTGAGCACAAACAGACACACAGACACACACCCCCGGATGAGTTGGTTTCGAATCATGGTGTCTGGGTCATTCCATGCACATGGTACTGCCAGTCTGCGCAGCCTCCCATAGAACACGTCGAGAGTCTCATCATCCTTCTGACATGCAACCCCCATCAGAAAACGTTCATAATCTGCATTTGCCATGGGCAGAAAATGATTGTGGAGCGCATCTTTGGCTGTCGTAAATGACCCATCCACTGGTTGAAGGGACAGAAACATTTTGTGGACTGCAGGGCCTGCACAATATAGGAGGGTGGCCAACCTACTGTCATCACTAGTGTCCATTGTGGCCCGGAAGTACATCTCTAATCTGTCCATCCACATCTTCCACCTCGGCCCCAGACTCGATGGAGTGCCCGAGACATCAAACTCAGGCATTGGCTGTAGGGCGCCAGGTGGCTTGGGTAGTGGTCTCGGTGGCAGGATGGGTGGCGGCTGTTGGGCTGCTGCAGGAGCGGCAGGTTGTTGGGCACCGGCCACAGCTTGGCTCATGGTGGCAAGCACACAGGCACCCCTGGGATTTAAAGAAAATGGGTCCGCAACTCACCACCACACCATTCAGTTTCCCTCTGTAAAGGATGTTCCTGAACGTGGCCACTGGCAAACCAGAGATGCCAAATATTCCTCAGGTGCAGTAAGGCAGGAGCAGTTCCACAATGTAGCCAGGCAAAGTAGAGGATCCAAAAATTGAGCAGGGTGGGCCCCAAGCATACCCAGTAGGCCTTCCTTGGTTCCACACCCAATCACTCAGTGAAAAACAGTGAAAAAGCGAATGAATCACACTGAAAATGGCATGTGCTGTCTCTAGTAGCTATCCGCTACTGGATTGTCCAAAAATATGGCCTGGATGGCTCACCATCACTTCGTTATGAAGCCGTGGCCTCCCAGGGCCTATTGTGCAAAATGGCCACCGACCGCGTGTATTAATTCCCTCTCCGTGGCATATTTTGGAAGGTGCGCCTCACAGCAGATCGTCGCACACCTTTCCAAAGATTACTGCCTGTCCTGGGCAAGTATCCGATGCTCGTCGCCACTGTTTGCGGTGTGCATTCACCGCCGGCTCGTGAGCCCTCCACTCCCCCGAACACAAAGACACAGAGACTAGGTGCTGGTCGTGTGGGCTCCCCGGGGGCTCTGAGGTCCGGGAACGCCCCGTTTATTTCTAGCTGCACGTGACAGAATGGAAGTCACTCCGTTGCGTGCGCGCCCTTAAAGGGCCAGCGCCACACCACTGATCTGTACTGTGACCACACTTGATTCTACTGAGCATGGTGGCCATCCAGGTTTCACACAGCTGCCCCTTGCTGTCCCCTAATCAGCGACCCCACACATTAATCGTGAGACGAGGCAGTTTACCTTTTGCCACTAGTCATATTGACAGAAGCATCATGCCTGTCACGAGCACACAGTACTATCAGCGTGTGGTGTGTTTTTTCATTTCACTTTTTCACTTGGCTCTGGACTCGCTTTCCGGTCTGTGACACCTCTACCACTGGGTTCTGGTTGGCTGCACTGGCCTCAGTCGGTCCGTTATCAATTGCACTGATTTTGCAAATAACTTATTAAGAATGCTTTAGCCTTAAATAAATTCTATTGATACATGTTTTGCACGTTGACAGCTGTGCCTTACAAGTCAGTGCTTCATTTTTTGTTTACTTTCGCTTTGAAGATGCTCTCCTTTCAACAACTTTCCAATTCGACCTGATGAGACTGGACCCACCGGTTGGATGGGGACCACGATAGCCGAAACTCGAGTAGAAGATACTCAACACAGACATCTTTCCATGTGTGTTTGTTCTGTGAAGAAGATGATTATTGATATTACTCGCATTCCAAGTATTAGATACTGGTGGACGATACAGGGAACACTAATAGAAGTGCACAAGGTATGTATAGCAATTTATGACATACCAGGCCTAGGTTTTGAGACCCCCTAGCTTAATTGAATTGGTAATCAGCTACACCAGAGTTTATATGTGTGTATTGTTGTTATGTATGAATGTTATGTATGTGAAGTGTGTGTAAGAGAGGAACGAGTTTATTAAGTATTCACCCTAGCATCGTTTTCTCAGAGAAAGGCACAGATTGATGTTGATTTTTGCAGAAAATGATTCAATAAAAATATTGTTTTATTACATTTAAACGGTTTTTGGATGACTTATGTCTATGCATAACTGCTAGAGGGTATTGCCAGCATTTGATTCCCCTGCCCTCTTCTTGTATACCCTAGCCTAAATGTAAGCTCTAGCTTTACCTCCCCTTTTTTGTTGTTCAGTTTAGTACAGCCCTTGGCGGCAGAAGTACTTTCACTTGGTTCCACCAGTTACCTCAGGGTTGTAACTGACCCAGTGTGGCCCCTCCAACCTCCCCTTGTGGTGGAGATATCATAACTGAAATTCTTAGCTATACAGGAGCACAAATCCAAACAGCAATAAGTGGTACCTCGATTTTTTTATAATGTATCCACCACCCCGCCCTCAGACACCTCTATCACATCAGACTAACTACTGCACCTCAAAAATAAAGGATTCCAAATGGAACTCCATGGACACCTATTAATACAATATTTAAAAGCCAACACCATTCCCTTAGGTTTGAAGATTCAGACGGCCCCAGAAGTATTTCTCGAAGTTGAAGAGTATTAGATCTTGTTTAGTAAGATCCCGACTAAGTGCAACCGTGATCTGATGCATTTGACAGTTAATACATTGGAAAGACTCACAGACAAGGTTAGACAAGAACTCGAGTTTCAGGAAGCAGCGTTTCTGGCCAATACCTTATCACAGAAGCACGGGATAAACTTAACCGCATTAACAAAGAATTTGAAGATTTTAGAAACTTCTTTTTGACAAATAAATCCAACAAACTTAAAAGTGACATTGACAGGTTTGCGAAAGAGCGTGTTTACCCTTATTTCACAGCTGACTACAAACCACCAAAGTCATATTGCCGTGGGTTTTTGAATCACCAACAGAATAAAAGATGGATAACATTCTCAGACAACAGCAATTCATTAGGCGACGACACTTTGCACCAAAACGAACTCTCAATTTTATCTGGCTCCTCTTCATTATCATCAGGGTGGGCAGGTTTTTTTAGGATGCAGACAGGGGTGCAGACACCGTCCAGGGCATAGTGTGAACAACAAATATGCAGGTCGACTACAAACATTCAATACCCGACAACTGGGTTATCCACGCTAGTACCTCCCATCTTCAATTGATCAGATGATATACTCTCAGTGGCAGAGACAAGCATTCTTACCAATGGCCTTGGCTTTGGACCTACTCAAACCACACCTGCCAATATACTGGAGCTAGAATTGAGATAATATTTTGGTCAGTAAGACTCAGGGTCTTTTTAATGGATAAAGAGAACAGGGCAGTCAAATCCATTACTAATTCCAGACACATATTTACATTAACACCCAGGGACAATGATATCCCACCTGAAATTGTAACCTTTGAGCGTATGGTACTTCAGAGTCTCCCTACCTTAATGGTGCAACATCCTAACTTTGTAGCACATCAAAATTTGACTCGGGAACAAAGGGAAGCACTTAAAAAACTATTGAATAACAGAGACATCATAATTAAACCCACAAGCAAAGGTATTGTCATGATGAACAAGGAACAATACACCACGATGGTACTTACCCTGATAAATAATCCCAATCATTATATTGAAATGAGACCCGACTCCACAATAGAACTGAGGACACAAATTCAGACCCTATGCGATAGGGCCATGGAAATGGGTTTTCCATCTATTGAAGAGGCTAATGTCTTGGTACCCAGTGACTGCCACACTCCGGCTATGTATGCCCTCCCCAAGGTCCACAAAAATGTTATGAACCCACCAGTTACACCCATCGTTTCCTTGTGTGGGTATTGAACAACACAGAGAACATTTTCTTCATGATTTTGGTGAGCAAGCTCCATCCTTTTTGAAAGACACCATGGCGGCCATTAATGCGTTTGAAGGACTGGACCTCAATAGCACCACTGATCTGTTGGTCTCACTACACATCATTGCCTTGTATACTAACATTCCACAAGAGGCAGCTCTGACCATAGTTCAGGGCAAGTTGGGCAATCGCCCGGCTCTGCATATGGTTCCATCAGGTCTTATACTGCAACTACTGTATATAGCTCTCTGCAACAATTTTTTAAATTCAACAATGAGTTGTTTTTACAAAAACATAGAGTCGCAATGGGAGCTGCTTTTGCTCCACCTGTGGCCAACATTTACATGGCCGATTTTAAAGAGCGGTTTATTTGGAATCAAAACCCCTATGCTCATCAGATACTACGCTGGAGGCGCTACATAGATGAGGTATTTTTCATCTGGCGTGGACAGACATAGGCCCTCATCACAAGGTTGGCTCTCCGGTAAGAACGGCACCGGTAAGGCAATACCGGCATCCATTACCGGGCCGGTGTATCATGACCCGGCTGTGGCCATGCACCACTGTACCGGCATCGGGCACCGCGCGCAGTTGGGAGGCCTTAATACCGGGATGCCGCAAAGAAGGGGACACCACGAGTCACACGTACAAGTACATACTGGCATCGAGATGCCGGTAAGAAGGGCCACCATGATGCCGGCAATACCGGCATCGTGGACCACCCGTAAACAGCAAACTGCTGTGTAACCAAGTGCCACAGGTGCACTCAATCAGCACAGGTGGAGGCAATGGAGTCAGAGTCAGCACAAAAGGAGCACACCCACACACCACACCCCCCTCCAAGGCAAAATGCTACCACTTGTACTTGCCATACTGGGCCTGGAGGACATACCTGCACTGCTACTCCTTGAGCAGGCAGTACAACAGGAAGCACAGAGGAGACGCCGGAGGAGAAGGAGGGTGAGACATGCCCAGCAAATCCCACCGGTGCAGGCAGTCGCTCCCTGCAGACAGCCAACAATCCCACGTATAAGGGCCAATCCATTTGACTTAACCCCAACACCATCACCAACATAGTGGAATTAATACAGGATGACTTGGTCAGCCTGATCAACATCCGCACAACCATCCCCCCCTTTGCTGAAGGTGGCATCTGTGCTCAACTTCCTGGCCACAGGCACTTATCAACACACAGTGGGCCAAATGCATGGCATGTCCCAATCATGCTTCTCTGTTGTGTTAAACCAAGTGCTGGATGCACTACTGAAGCACGCAAGTGCCTACATATCCTTACCAAGGACACCACAGGAGGCAAATGCCACCAAAATAGCATTCCATGCACTGGCAGGCATGCCCAATGTAATTGGTGCCCTCGACTGTACCCATGTAGAGTTGGTAGTCCCACATGCCGTGGAGGCGGTGTACCGCAATCGGAAGCTATACCATTCCATCAATGTGCAGATGGTGTGTGATGCCAGCCAGATAATAACACATTGCTGTGCCAGATACCCAGGATCCACGCATGATGCCATGGTGCTGCGGAACTCCTCACTACCCCGCTACATGGAAGGAGACGTTGTACGAAGTGGCTGGCTGTTGGGTGAGTCTGCCCTCTGGGCCATGGGGCAGATGGATTGGGGGGGAGGTACATGCATATGCAAGGGGAATGCCCTCTGGGCCATGGGGGCAGATGCATTGGGGGGAATGGAAGTGTCTTAAGTCATCCGCCGACACACAGCCCTCACATTTGCATGCAAAATGCCCCTAGCCAAGACATACATTGGGTGGCCTGGTGCTTTAAAATCCTAGGACCCTAGGTCATGTATGTCACACAAGGCTCCCTCTATGGATTGGCATGCACTGTACAGGGGTGACAGTCATGTGGATGTGGCTGCCAATGACGAGATAGTGAATATGAACTTGAATGATGTACAGGCTGAGCACACCTGTCAACTGAGCCTCATCCTCACACATACCTCCTTCTGTTCCCATGTAGGTGATGCTGGATATCCTCTGAAGCCGTGGCTACTCACCCCTGTCAGGAACCCGCAGAACAGGCACGAGGAGGACTTCAATCGTGCATATACACGTACACGTGTGGTCATTGAGCAGACGTTTGGCCTTTTGAAGGCACGGCTTCGCTGCATCAGCAGGTCGGGAGGGGCACTCATATACGGGCCTGAGAAGGTGGGCAAGATCATCACGGCATGTGCAATGCTACATAACATGTGCATCCAGCGGAACATACCCCTGCCACCTGACGTGGAGCTGCCACCACCTGGTGAAGTAGGAGAGGAAGGAGTAGAAGTAGGACATAGGCCAGGACGCGAAACTCATGAGGGTCATGCAGTGGGCAAAATGGTCATAGACCAATCATTCTGATGTACTTTAATGCAGAGGGTGCCATGTGTTGTGTACTGTGTGCACTGGTTGTGTGGGCACATGTGCACGAATCACCATGAAGCAATAAATTGACATACAAAAAATCAGCAATGTCCACTCATGTGATGTTTGTTACACAACTGGTGTATTCGTGAGAAATTAAGTACAACATGATTCAACAATCCACGCCCCCACCACCCCTCCACCTCCCCCACCCTACTCCCATGCCCCCAAACACCCCAGTACTACACACTACACCCACCACCACCCTCCACCCACCCCCTAACACCCAAAGTCAACTATGGCACGACATGTGTCTGGATGTATGCCCAAAGGGATTATGCAGGGTGGCCGTGCTACTGTTGAGCCCCCTTCGGAGGTGGGGGTTGGATCTCTGAACGGCGCGAACTCCGCAGGGACATGCGCACGGGGCTGGTCTGCCTCGAGCTCGCTGGCCTGGATGATGCGGATGACCCAGATGGTTATGATCCAAGGGGCAGGGTTTGCCGTTGGTCCATGCGGTCAGCAATCCTGGTGAGGATCTGACCCAAGGCATTGAAGCCATCACGCACTTGCTGTGCACTTGAGTTAATGGCCTGGATAACGGCCGCAGTGCCGTCCTGGATAAAACGGCGTGTTGTCTCCCCTTCAGCAAGGTACTGCTGCACATAGCCTTGCATCACCCCCTGCCCGGGCCTCCATCCTGGAGAGACGACCCTCAAGGTCCTGTATGGCAGTGTGGGTTGTGGTCGGTGGGTGATGTGGTGGCACATATATGGGGCTATGCATGGCCGGGGAGACCACTGTCAATGGCTGCCCTAGTCGGATGAGTCCCGCTGAGGTGTGTCCTGTAGGGTGGCCTGCGGGCTTGGTGTGTGCACTACAGGCTCTGAGTGGACAAGTCCTGCATCGCCCTCATTGTCCGGCTCAGCTACCTCATCAACACTATGATCTGCCGATGCAGCAATCTCCCCAATTGTGCTGGCAACAGCAGAATGTGTGCCATCTTCCATGCCTGCTGTGTCCTCAGCCAGTGTGGATGGTGTCACCACGGATGCAGGTGCAGGTGTCAGCTTGTCCTGTGTGCTTGTCTGTGGTGCTGTTTTTGCACCGGTTCTTGGCCCGCTTCCCGCATGGCCCATCCTTGGTCCACTTGAGGTTGATGGACCTGTGCCATCAGATTGCCTCCTAGGCCTTTTGGCTGGTGTTGTGCATTGTGCACTCCCTTGCACTTCGTCACTGTCAGCATCCGTACCTGTGGGGGACAGAGAGTGGCAGGATATCAGTGATAGTTCCGCTTGCATTGTGCATGCATTAGTCATTGGACATGTGGTGCCATCTGATCAGTTGCATTCGTGGCTTTGTAGGGGACTGTGTACATGCAATGTTGAAGAGTGGATTTTGATAGCGTAGTCCACATGTACGCATTGTTGGGTGCAGTTGGACATTGATGTGTTTTGGGAGGGTCGTCCTGGGTGGCACATGCCCATGAAATGTGTTTTGTGGGTGTATTCGTGTATGACCGCAACATGCATTGGGGTGGGATGGTGGTAGACCCAGAATGTGTACATGGATATGTGTAGGTGTGCATGATGGCCCATTTGTTGGCTGGTGTAGCTGCCACATTTGGGGGAGGATGATTATGATTATTTTTACTGTTTTAGTAGGGACACTCACCTTCATCTGCCGATGTTGGCACGCCAAACTCTGCTTCACCGACTCCTTCGATGGACTCCACGTCTATGATGGAGCTGCAGGTCTCCTCCCATCTGGCCAATTTCAGTGGGGAGTGTGGTCCTCCTCCTGTTGCCAGCCCCTGGCTCTGATTAGCTGACAATATGTGCCAGACTCTCAGCCTGAGGTCGTCCCAACGTTTTTTGCAATCACGCACTGTGCGTGCGGTGGTTCCGAATGCACTTACTTTCTGGGCAACTTCTTCCCAGATGGCCTTTTCCTTGAGCTGGGCTGGACGCCTGAGGTCGTTGCAGAACACCACTTCAGCATTTGCCCCAAGGGTGTCGGCCAACATGTTCAGCTCATCGTCTGTAAAACGTGGTTTGCGCAGGCGGGCCGTGCCTCTCTGGGTGGTCTTCGACATGTTGTCCGTGGTGGCCTGGGAGTTGGGGTGTGGAGGGTCCTGTAGGTGGAGGATGGCAATGGATTGTGTTTTTAAAGATGGCCGCCATGGCATTTACCGTTCCGGCACGATGACATTACTTCCGGGTCCGGTATTAACGCACCCGTTATTTGCACTATGTTAATAACGGTAACGGTATTTAGGGTTTGCCGAGGGCGGAGCAGTTTTGTGCGTATTGGTCGATGCTGCTGTTTGGGGGTTTGGGGTTCGTTACCGGCATGCCGGTACGGCCGTAACCGGCATGCAGGGATGCGCGCGCCCGCGCATTCTTGATCATCCGCTATTTGCGGGTTGGTGCCAAGCCGGACATGTTATTACCACCATGCCGGTACGGCCAGATTTGTAGCGCCAACCTTGTGATGAGAGCCATAGAGTAGAATCGGTTTATGGATTGGCTGAATCAGTGTGATTCCAAATGCACTTTTACCAGTCTTGTCAATCAGAATATGCTCCCTTTCCTATATTTAAACATCGGACATCAGGGAGCCAAAATCTAGACCACCCTTTTTCGCAAAGAGACTGACAGAAACATCTTGCTTTTGCAACATGGTGAAGAAAATCGAGCACTTCCAGGATCAAAGGAAGTGGCAATGAAGACATAGATAGTGTCGCCAATTGCTAAGAAAGACAGTCAACCCCTGATGAAATTCCCAGAATGTCATTGTTAAACTAGACATGAAGGAATGAAACATGTTAGGTTTTATTTGTGTAGTTTGATTGAGTCTGGCAAGTGAATGATTAATGTGTGTAATTTTTTGTAGTCTTTTGCACAGCACGAAGCACTTTATCAACCATAGACGTGTTTAAGAAGTAAGATGACTGCCTTTTTGATGTGGTTTTACTGTTTTTATTATACGTTATATCAATGAAATATGCTTTTTGTAACTGCTGGAGTCACTAGTTAATTCACCTAAATAACTTACCCGTACTTTCTTGAAACGATACAGACCCATGAGCATTTTTGTTTATTGTTAAGGTTAGTAACCTCCTGAGGGGCTGCTCATTGGGTGAATTGTTCTAATTGCCCTCCTTCCTTTCTTTGTTGTGTTGTATCTTGTACGGCTGCTTGGTTGTGAGGCGTCACCCTTGGTGGTTCAAAAAGTATAACTTCAAAGACACACTCGGGCTTGTACTCTGTCCCCACTCTCAAGCTGTTAGCGAGCTCGTTACCTATATGTATGCTCTCTGGAAATGAGAACATCTAATTTAGGATCACAAAATAGCCTCCTTTGAAGCTTTCGATACCACATGCAAAATGGCGTTAGAACGCTGTAAAAGCTACCATGACCAATACGTTACAGAGCTACTACAGAAGTCATTGTTATTTGGTGATCCAACTGAAGACACAACCAATATAACTAATTGGGACAAATTGACACAACTTAGAAAAAGACTAATAGGCACAGAGCTTCATTGCTCTTTTATGCTAGAATATCTGCGTAAGGGGACACTTCCTCAAGGCCTGGTAGTAGGGAACAAACCCAGATTATTCTTGAATAATAGAAACTTCATCCTGCAATGGAGTTACATTGCGAACAAATGCGGACGCGACTGGGTTATCCTTATAATAGACATTGCAACAGAGATTACTGAAAACATTCGGATAGATCAACAAACACTAAAAGAAGAAACCAGGAAAGTCGTTCTACTTGATCTTTATAAAAAAAGATTAGATACTCTCCTCACAGAAATTAGATGAAGATGAAGATGAAACAGCAAAAGATAGAGTAAGGAGAATGAAGAAAGACCTCCCAAATTTTTCACACGAAAAGGCATTCCGTTACATACAAGAAAATTACAACCATAACAAACAACAAGATGACACACAGAGTAATTATGGAACTGTACAAAAGAAAAGAGTTAGATTCAGGGCAACGTCCTTCAGCTCTAGTGGCAGGAGTAACAACGACGAAGCAGGTCTAAACCCAGGAGGGTTCAATATTCATTTCCCAGCAAGAAGAAATTATTTCAGAGGCAGACGGAGTGGAGACCGGCCCAATCGAGGAAGACGAGGTAATGGGGACAATTTTGTGGAGAGGGGCAACCAGGCTTAGGACATGGAGACAAGAGTGACATGGAGCATGCAAGCCTCATGGTGAACCTCTCTAGTTGTACACCAACACCAGAAGAACTAAAGGTCCTTTGAAAAAGGGATGGGTTTTGTTGATACTAATCATCTCAACACATTCCTATTTCGCTAAGGGTTCTTTGGCTTCAATGTTAAAAATGTACCTGAGACAGTTTTTTTCAGGATAAAGAGCCAGAAGACATCCAAACAGATACTGGCATCCCCGAAAAATCCACATATTGTGTGCTGATGCAAGCACAGAGTGCAGAAGCAAGGGTATTTGAGAATAGAGTACTCTGGGGTCTAGCACAACTAGAAAAATGGACCGCTGGGATTTCAACCTTTTATACCACCAGTAATAAAGAAAAAACAGCTATGAAAAACCTACTGGAAAATAGGGCTATCAGAATTCAAAGAGTGGACAAGGGAGGAACAATTGTCATTCAGGATCGAGATGCTTACATAAGAGAATGCGATAAACAACTATCGGAAGCGAGCTGCTATGAATGATTGACCAACAACCCTACATAAAGATTACAAAGAACCATCACTAACAAGATCGAAAAAGCCAAACTAAGAGTCTGGGTGTCACACAAAGAAGCAGAATTCTTGAAAATGGACAAACCTAAGATACCACAATTTTACATACAACCTAAAATCCATAAATCACTTAAGGGTCCACCTGGTCGACTAACACTATCAGAAATGAACTACGTTTTAGAGCGTCTGTCAAAATTTGTGGATGCATTTCTTCAATCACTAGTACGCAAGATGTCGTCGTATATCCAGGATACCACGCAGATCATCAAAGAGGTAGAGAGTATGTACTTTAACCCAGAAGAACAACTCTTATTGGGGCTGAATGTGGTAGCTCTGTACACCAGTATTCCGCAAGGGGCATCAATAGAAATGCTAGAATAAAGATTGCTCTGAGATTTAAAAGAACCCACGATACCAGTGTCCTTCATCCTTTGATGTGCCAAAATGACACTAACTGAAAACCACTTCCACTTCAATGTAGGCTTTTACCGACAGACACATGGAACAGCCATGGGAACAACTCTAGCACCCAGTGTAGCGATCTCTACATGGAATCATTTGAAATCACAAAATCCTCAATGAGACCAACCCGTATGCTAAACACATACGCACGTGGAAATGTTATGTACAGAAGGGCGGAGCGACCTCTGACGGGCCCATGAGATCAGAGCTCACCCTCAAGTACCTTAAGATGAGATAGCTGCACCTTGAGGAGGATGGGGTGCGGGATTCTCTTATTCCAACACCAATCAATAAGGACAAGTCAATGGTTTGGCAAAGGGAAGTCTGTTTAATGACAAGTAGAAAAACGGAGAAACAAATGGAAATCAACAGTGATGCGATTGCCCGTCTCGCTTCAACTTCCACGTTCTTCATTCAAACAGCAATAGTTATAGTACATTCTCGTCATCATTGATGTGTAACACTCTAAAGTTCTCATGCAATTCTATTGGTCGGAAAAGAGGTAACTTAAGTATAGTACTATATCTGTATATGGTAACAGAGTGTGAAGATTGGATAATTCTTATCGGGTGGGCGTCTACGCCCATCCCTCTACATCACTTGTGATCGACGTCACTAAAAGTAGGACGTCTCATTGGTTCTACTAGCTATAGGACCCTATATTATTTGGTCCGTCGTGATTGGATGGGTTACACCCCTAGGCATAAATCTCCACTTTAATTAGCAGCATGCAGAATGGACACCCAGATGCGGTGTGCCACAAGATTCTCCCTACCTCCCTTCCATCAATCAGCGCTTTAGGGCTATGTGTCAATTAGTTGGCAGAGGATGGCCTTGAAACTGTAGCTTCTTATCAGGAGAAGTTATGGCATCCTCTGGGTTTGGATGACATCAGACGTGGGTACCTCTTTGTGCTTGGCTGGTCATGTGTCAGTTCACTGTGAATGTGCTTCATTCTCCCTCTATTTGTGTATTTGATTCTTCCTTTAGCCTTGCCACCTGGCTGGGCCTCCTTATCTCGACCTTCACTGGCTGGCTGCTATGCTCTTAAGTTTTGTTTCTTCAGAGTTGCCGCTCTCCTCCCTTCCTGGAGTTGACCTCGATTCCCCAGGCATTAGCTGCTTCTTACTGATTTTCGATTCTGCTCTTTTCGTCTGGCTTGAGCTAGTATATGAATCCTGGCCTGTTTGTCCTCCACCATCCAGGGTTTAATTCTGCTTTTATAAAATGGAGTTGCACTTGTATAGTGTGCTTCTTGAGGTAGATATGTATATATATATATATAGTTGGCGCTTGCCACTCTATCCTTCTACTAAGCATTGCAAGCAGTACCGTTTCCTTAGCTTCTTGCGTTCCAAGCCTATTTTTAGGCATTTAGCCAGTTGCATATTTCTATCCTGCTGTATGGTTACATTTCTTTATAATTCAATATCGTCTCTTCTTCTATGTCCATTACATCCTTATTCATATCATTTCATTGTTATGTGTCATCTTTGGATTGTCATTTCGTTCATCTGAATGTCTTTCTGGGCCATTGTATCATCACCATTTGCCTTCAATTAGGGCCCTTTGGGTCTCTTCAGGGACAGTTTGTAAGTAATCTTCATTTCTCGTCAGCTGTTGGTACGGTTGTCTCAATGGGTATCGTGCAGCCCATGGTTGTATGGTTATTGGCGCCTCATTAGGTATTGCTCTTCTAATGGGTACAGGACAGAACCCCATTGTGGCTCTCTGTTGGTTTATTTGTTCCTTATACGTCACATATCTTAGCGAGTATGCTCCTGGTATCTCAAAATGGGTGGCTGGTGTGCAGGCCGTATCTGCGATCTCTTCTACACTCCCCCCTCTGGTCGGTTCATCGGCCATTCCTGCTTCCTCCTTTGGATTAGTCTTACTTGGTTCTTCTGTATTCACTTCTTCATCTTCTGGGTTTGTACATGATGGTGTGAATGGGTGTTTCTTTGGAGTCCATATTTCTATCACTCCTTTCAGGCTTCCTGCTCTTTTTACATGTTCGTCTTTGTTCCAGGTCATAAACTGACACTGTCCATTTTGGGCTGCAATAGATCAATTTTCCTTCAGACCTTCTTCGGTTTCTGGGGTACACAAACTTTGTTCCTTCTGGCGCAAATTTGCTGGTCTTCACAAGGTCTCTTATTTCTTCATCTGTCCGGTCTCTCGGCTTCCATCCTGGTTTGACATCGATCATGATCTTCATCCTAATGGCTTTCTTCGTAGTTTTCTGGCATTGTGTAATGATTATCTTGATAACACAAAATCCTAGAAGTATCATCAATAGCAGAGCTCCCAGAAACTTGAATATGTCTTTCAGCCATTGTGGACCCATGAGAATAGAGTTTCAAACCAGCTGTCATCATAAACTTCGTCAGTTTCATCGATCATCTGGTTCTGTAGGTTTGTCAGCATACTTATGGCTTCTGTTAAGGTTCCATTTTCTTCATCATGTGATGGTATAAATGTGCAACATGATTCTCCATTTTTTTTGCAGAAACAACTCCATCCATCGCTGTGATCATGTCAAGAACATATCTGTTCTGGAGAGTCATCAATCAAATTGCTCTTAGTTCTTCTTTAATCCCGTTGAATCCTTTTATGGTGGTGTTGATGGTCTGTAATAATTCCCATCTGGTTATTTGCAACCACTTAGTGTTTGCTCCAACCTGGAATCTTGGCATGATGATTGTTGTGAACACTGATGAGGTGAGGCTGAACAGCCTGTGTTCATATGGGATTGCATGGAATGCTTCTTCAGATTTGGCAGAAAAGTAATTTTCTCTCTTCATTCGGGATGCCAGCTCCCCAGATCTCCTTTTCCTCAAGTGGGCATCTTCTTTCCGGAAACTGTCAATTTTCAGGTCACTCTTCGGGATCACCAGTGCAGGAACATGGACATTCACTATTGTGCATATGCCGCCCCAGTTTCTCTGCAATCTTATGTATGCTTTGGATCCACACGCCCAGTAAGGATCCATAATTACTGCAGTTCCGAGAGTCATTCCTGGGGCTTCAAAGATTCGTCCGCAGTTCTAATTCCCTCCCATCTTCCTCGTGCCATTGTTCCTGAAGCAAAAATTTTCACTTTCCACTGGCACTATCTGCAAGGGTCCTCCTCTGTCTTCGACCCATGTTAGTAACTTTGCCAACTTTGGCCATAGAGGTTTGCACAACCTCTGGGAGTTTTCTATTGCTTTTTGGCAGGCTCCAAATACCATCCATGATCGGCGGATCACTACTCCTTCTTCCCATCCGTCTGGTGAAAGCATTGTTCCCCAGATCTGCATTTGGCCTCTATTCTTCCAAAATTGAGCTTCCTCTGGAGTTTTCCCTTGGATGTTCAGTCTTGGGTTACTTTCCAATCTTGTTCCTGCTCCTTTCACTTCTGGATTTTCATACCTGATCACGTGATTCCTAGTATGAGCTATGTTTCTTCTCTTAATGTCCTGGACATAATCATCTTCACCGGGATATGCTGTTTCAGTTGCCCATATCAGTGAGGCATCCTTTCCCATAAACTGTCCTCTGGTGTTGCACATTCCTACATGTGACAAACAGTGTGCTGTCGGGACATCAATTTCTACAGCCAGGAAGATTTTGGATTTTCCCATGCTGTACGGTAGGCGTGCACAAACGAAGGAATCGCCTTCTGACTTCCTTCTCCCCACTTCTTTCATGTGTTGGTACCAGATGTTGTTTCCTAGATGTGCTGTGTTGTCTAGGTAATCATTTAGTTCATTGTTATCTTCATGTGGGCTTCTCTTGATCCTTAGTGTCTTTCTGTAGTTAGCTATAACTACATCTCTAAATGTGTCTGCGTGACTCTTTCTTGCTGGAGGACTCTCGGGCATGCTGGTCGGTGGAGCTTGTTTCTTTATCTGCATCAACGTGACAGGTGGAGGTTTTGCAAATCTCTTCTTCTCCTCATGCATTCTTTTCCTGCCTTCTATAAGTGCCTTTAACCACCATCTGTCTGTCATCCGCCCATCGTAAGGATGCATCGTGGGTTTGGTACTTATTCCCTGTGTTGTAACTGGTGCGCTTGTCAGTATAGTCTCTGCAGATTTGATTTTCAGTTCCTCACGTAGTTTCTTCGCTCTAGCTATGAACGGAAATAAATGATCTATCAACATTTGTGTCCTTGCAGTGAATTCTCTCGTAGCCACTTCTGTCTTCTCAAGGGCTTTTGCTATGTCTGCTTTAGTCAGCCTTTCACTTGATTCCTTTCGGTCTCTTTCATTGTTTTCTGGGGCTGATTGTTTGGTAGGCAGTCTCATGCTATCTGTTGCCTTTGCTTGAGGTTCCGTGGTCATTGACACATGCCCTAGTTTGTGTGCATCCAGTGTGTGGGTGCATGTGGTGGTCAGTGCTACGTTTTCATTCATTCCGTGCTGACCCTGTCTCCAGCTTTTCTCTTCATTCGTTAACTCAAGTGTGTGTGTATCACTGCTAATTACATTCAATTTTAGTTCATTTACCTTATCATCATATTTTCTCGGGATTGGAACAACTATATAGGGTCTAGGCGCTTTTGTGGGACCTAAGTGTACATTATCTGGTGGGTGCACTGAGATTGGAATGCCTTGTGCACCAATAAAGAATGCAGTTCTGATTGTTAATGACAGAAAGACAATGATAATCACTATACATATACACATAATCGTGCGGTACGAAAGGTGGCAGCATTTCCTTCCAGAGAAGCGGGGGTGCCCCTCTGTTTGTGGGAGGACCAGGTTACTGTTCTGGGCCCCCATTTCAATCATAGCAAAATGTCAATGTTTTATTCTTTTCACTCACTCCATTATTGTTTCTGGAAAAGTTTGTATCTTAAAGTGTCTGGTGCTTTGCAAGTGTCCCCCCTCTTGTGGGCGACGATTGTCTCTGGATATGGGATACAGTTCCCTTGCTAGATTATGGAAAATATATTAGACTAACACCTTTGGTGAGTCACATTCATTATGCATATTCAAAATAGGTGAGTTACCAGTCCACCCTCCGAATCTGTTTCAGTCCTGAGGACATGCTGGAACCTGTTCAATGTGAAAAAATGGAAAAATGGCAATTTATCGAAATCAAAAAATAATAAAAGGTGAAGTTCTTGTCTCTGCTCCCTCGATCTGTCCCTCGGCGGAAAAAATGAAGTATTTTGCCTC
>PGSH02009370.1:0-29693 GCA_002915635.3 Ambystoma mexicanum | reverse complement strand
TGTCTGCGTTTAACCGGTGGATGACGACATAGCAGACTGTCCTGGTGGCGTGAAGTGGTGGTCCATTGTGTCAGCTATTCGAGTGAGGACCTCCCTAAGTCTGGCTATCTCCTCACACAGCCTGTCAGTACAGGCCTCCGTCCTCTCACTAGAGTGCCTTGCCGTCTCCACAATATCCTCCCTGAGATGGGCAGCCTCCTCAACATGCTGGCCAACCAGCACAGTTAGTACCTGTTGACGCTGCCGGATGGTGGCCAGCTCGAGGGCAGTGCTGGGTGATGGTGTAGTGGCTGCTGTGCCCTCAGATGCATCCATGACAGCAGGTGAAGCCACCATGGGGGACAGTATGGCTGAAATGTTGTCCTCACCAGTAACATCAGACCCAGTTGTCTGGAAAGGTGCTGGCTCAGGGGTTCTAGGGGGCTTGGGTGTGCATCTGCATTGTGCCAACTGTTGTGTCCTCAAGATCAGATAGGGGGCAGTGGTGGCTGCTATCCTGCGGAGCTTGGTGCAGCTGATGGTGGGCCCTCGGTGGCTGGTATTGGTGGTTGTGGGTTCACCTCCGGTGGTGGGGCTGTAGTTAGTGGTGTGGCTACTTCTATCCTGGCAGTGGCACTCCTCCGATGCTTGACACTCATCAGGTGGAACCTTCCCCCCTTGCCCCTTGATGTCGTGGGGGTGTCCTCAGAGTCCTGTGCCCTTGGTCTCTTACTTGTAGGCGGTGCCTGGGATGCATTTGCGGCATCCTCACCATCTGTATGTGAGCCTGTCAGGGACAAGAAGGGGGATGGCATTGGTTACGTTTCTATGTACTTCATGCAGGATACATCAATAATGCAGTTGTGGCCATTGGGACTTAATAGTTGTGGATGCAGGTGATGTGTCAGTTCAGTGCCTCATCCATGCATGGTTGTGTTTGGCACTTGTCTCTGGTGATGTGTGCATGTGTGTGTGTTTGGGTCTGACACTGACATGGGCAGGGATGGATGCATGTGTGGATGTGTGTCCATGCATGAGAGGATTCTGGGCTCACATTTGGGGGAACAGTACATTCACATAGCATCCTGTCATGTGTACACTCACCTCCATCCGAAGTGGTTCCCACGCCTTGCTCCATAGTGCCTACTCCCTCAATGGATTCCACTGCGATTAGGTTTGCACAGGTCTCCTCCCATTCCTTTAGTCTGATGGGTGAACCGGCTCCACCTGCAGTGGCTATTCGGTGGTTTTAGGCAAGGATGCCCCTCACCTGCAGTCTGAGGTCGTCCCACCTTTTCTTTAAGTAGTGTTGGCCGCCGCAAGTCGTTGGCAAAGACAACCTCAGCATTGTCAGCCAAGGTCTGGGACAGCATGTTCAACTCCTCTGAGGTAAATGTTTCTTTGCGCTGCCTGTCGGTGCTTTTTTTAAATGCCTTGGGCATGTTGAAGGTGTCCCGGATGATTTGCAACTGCAACCTACTCCAAACAGGTCCAGGGGGCAGTGGATGGCAATGGGTTGTGTTTTTAAAGATGGCCGCCGTGCTCTTTCCCGTTCCTGTGTGATGACGTTATTTCCGGTTCAGCAATTTAACGGTCACCGCTAATTGCGGTGACTGCTATTTGCATGCAGCATGTGGGCAGAGGTGCAATCTGCACTTTCGTCGAGGGCGGTAAGTGACTTTTTGGGTCTTTAACGGCATGGCGGTAGGGTCTTTACAGGCATGGCGGTATGCTCGTGTCCGTGTACTCGTAATGGTACGCTATTAGCGCCCTCTTGCGAGGGCGGACATGTTAAGAGCGCTGTGCCGGTAATTTGCGGTTTTTACCGCACAACGTGTAATGAGGCCCACTGTGTTTAAAAATTAAAGTTAGCCACACTGAGCTTCAAAGACATTCCACACCTTCTACCCAACAAAATAATCTTCCCCCCTGCTCTGCTAAGAAACCGGCAGGCTGGTGTGAAAGGAACTGGGAGGGGACTTTTGGCCTGTTGTCCTGCTAGCAGACAAAGGACTCCCTTGAACTGAATGGAAATGCTAATTTGGGGCATCAATAGAAACCAGCCCTGGCAGGAAGGAGCTCAAGTTACTCTCTGGATCAGCCAAGACCTTGGCAGCGGGCCAGACTGAAAATGTGGATTTGAAACTGGAGTAAATATATGTTTAAAGAAAAGACTTATAGCAAATTGTACGGAACTGATAAAAATATGGGATTTATAGGGTATTAAAATGAAAAATTTGCTCACAGTTTAAAACTAATCTGGAATCTGTGCGATGTTCTGAGACTGAACCACGACATTTTTAATATTGTAGCTATTGTGATTATGCTAGGAACATGAAAAATTACAGGAATATGCCCAGAGGGTATGTGCATGTATGTGTAAAAATTGTACAGATCCGAAAATGTGTAACCAACCAAAAGCGCGAAAAACTGTCATTTATGAACCAAAACTTGTAGGAAGATAAGATTTGGACAGAAACGTACCTAGGAAATCTGTGATGTGTATATGTATTATCAACCAGTTTGTGATATTGGAAATATGGATTTTTATGAAAAATAATTTATACTTTACAGAGACAAAGGGGAGGTTTTCTCCGTAAGCCATAAACATGACACATCATGACACATCAAGACACACTGTTCCTTTCTCAAATTAGGAGAGGGGGAATTCTTTGACCTATCAGATCCTTAGAGGGTTGGGCATAGACAATTAGCCTCCCCACCCTCTTTGGAAAATAGATAAATAGGGACTGCTGAGGACAGGCAAAAGACACACACAGTCACTCATCAACTGATCCACTGGCGATGCACCATGCAGGAAGTTCCAGACTCCAGAACAAGACTGCAGAACCGTGAAGCAGAGGCCTAACCCAAAAAGCTGAACCCTTTTCAGCAGGCCTTTAAAATCTAGCAACCTGATTTTAACCCCTAAACTTCGATGGGGCCAAAACCATTCAACAGCCTGGCTGAGCAGTTTTGCTGCTTCTGGCCAAGAACCCCTGCTAGAAGCCAAGATCCAGACCAGTCCAGGAGAGCTATAACCTAGAACACGTCAGATCCAGTCCAAGAGGCCGTGCAGACCAGATTCCCTTGCTGAGAGCAGAACCCAGCACCTGAGACCTGTTCGGTGGCGAGCGAATCCCAGCCAAACCCTTGACCAGATATTTGACGGGCCCATGCCATTCCAAAGCCATAGTAGTGAGTGTTTAGTATAGAATTGTCCATAGTCATCTCTTAGTTTAAAGTAATCCTATTCAATCCATTTCAACCTTTCCAGAACTGCATTATAGAATCTTGTGTCCATCCTGAATCCTTCTCATTTTATAGTCTGTGATAATTGTAGTGATAATCATCTTTGTGCTGATACTTTTCTGAAGAAAGTCAAGTGTCCTGGCGGACAGAAGTCAGAGCAGAAGGCGCCCTGTTCTGGTGGCTGTCCCGTTGGGTATCTTGCACTTTCATAGCCCCTTAGTATAAGTCCATCTTGGTTCCTAATCTTTAAAGCGCATCTTTCATTTTGAAATGTTGACACTTTTTTAGAAAAATCTACCTTCACTAAAACCTCTGTAACTTTTGAACCGTACGTCCTAGAAATTAAATGTAAATGTCATTTTGAAGCTAACATCCTCAGCTTTCAAAGGAACATTCCAATATAGTTTTACCGTAATCGCGTTTCTCACACGTGAAAAAGTTGCAGCGAATTTGCATTTGGCTCAATTTCACCACATGTAAAAACAGCTATTTCTTGATTTCAACTTCTGAATTTCGTTTTCCATCTGCTAACCATTCAACAATCATTGCTAGTGTTTCTCCGAACCTATACAAAACAACTCTCACTAGTTCTGATTCCAAGCTAGTGAATTAAAATCATTTTTAGAATGTTCCCATTTAATCCAAAACACCTTTAAAAGCAATTGACCTGTTTTAAATCATTACTGTTCTCTCTAAGCTTGCTGGGCAAAGTGGGATTGAACTGCATTGTTGATTGTTATTCCTGAAACCTTTGTGCCCTCATTCCATATCTCCATATTGCATATTAGGGGGGATTGAGTCATATCAGGGGGAAACAGTGATCTCATTGTTTTGATTGAATTCATATCAAGTTTCATTTCTGTGCTGCATTAATTTCATATCCTTGCATTCATTGAACCCATCCGAAGTTATTCTCTGCTACATTATTCTTCCTATTCCTATTCCTAATTGATTAAAGAGATTGTTGATTTTTGTGATATATATATATATAGTTCAGTTCTTCAAATACATCTTTTAACTTTGCAAAACAACCTTCTTCTTGGTTCAGTGAGAACAGAGGATTCAAAGAGAGGGGCGTTATATAAGGGTACATCATCCAGAATTAAAAGAACTTTTGACATAAAAATATATAAATAAGGGTTTTCATTGGGCATTCCATACTAGGCATTGACTTAGTTGGAGTGCTGGATTGAAATTGTTTACAGCTCACCGTGTCTAGCTCCAGCTCATTTGCTTCTCCCGGTGACCTGATTCTGCAGAATCACTCCTGGATTCCACCGACAACCTGCAAGAACAAAGACAACATTATCAAGAACGCTTACCTGTGAGTAGCGGCTCCAACTTCCATCTGCTCATCAGTCAGCGCTCTGTGGTTCACCCGTCTCCGGGGCGCTCCGCAACCTGCAAGAACAAGAACAGCATTAGCGGGGAACAATTACCTGTGAGTAACAGCCTCTTTCTCCATTCGCGCTTGGTGGCTTTGCCATTTCCGGAGTGCTCAGCGACCTGCAAGATAAAAGACAACATTAGCAGCAGGTTTTGACATCTCGCTACGCTAAGCTGCAATGGCGACAGAAAGACACGCAAAACCCATTAACCACTTACCTGCATACCAGGTCACTGAGTGACCTGCATTCCGGATGGTCAGCACATGGTCTAATGCATGAAGGAGAGAAAGGAATACAGGTTTGCAAACTGGCCTATGTTGTGCAGCGCCGCGCTTTGCGCTAAATTACTTACCTTAGCCTTAATCATCCGGCGTTACGGCTCCACAACAGCAAAAACTACTGTGAAAGGCAGAAAGAGACATTAAGAGCCAAGAAAGGGAAAAAAAAACAACGAAAACCACATGGAACGAAAAACTAAAAGACACTCACCTGTGCACTTTAAACAAGTTGGTGTCACAGCCGGACTGGACCGACTCATGGGCCAGTGAAGTAACTAGGCCTTCAGAATGCCCTCAAATACACGCGGCCCTGCACTGAGACGCAGGACAGAGAGCTTCAAGCATAAGAAAATAAGGTGAGGCATAACCCTAAGGGAAGGCACTTAGTCAGTGGGAGGTGGGAACCTCCATCACAGGCTCAGCATCTAAACCTCCACTCTCCTTTTATAGAACCTGCCCTCCAGTCAACACACAAACCGACGGAGAGGGGTCCAGGTCGGTGCACAACCTCCCATCCAACAACGTGTGCCGCCCCCATGGATATCAGGTGAGCATAACAGAACGCGAAGACTCCATCAAACATCCATCTGTGCGTCATGGAAACATCTGAGACTAATCAATTAGTCCAGTTACTGGAGCAACTACCAGCTGAAGTGTACTCTGCCCGGCAGGAAACCAACGCTCTTAGAAGGGAATTGATAGTCGCCAAAGACCGTACCGATGAATTAGCCAGGCAGTTGCTCCAGAATCTAGCCGGTCAGGCCCCATTGCCAGGAACTATTCCACCAGTTTCCACCGCATCTGCTAATCCAGTGCAAGTGATTCTTCCCTGGGCAGTTCCTTTGGCCCCACCAGAACGTTTCACCGGTGACCCAAAGAGATATGCAGTGTTCATGAACCAGGCCGCCTCATTTCTTCTGCAGACCCGGAGCCTTTCTGAATGATCAGTCACAGGTTGCATTTGTTCTGTCATATCTGAGTGGTGGCGCCGCAGATTGGTCTGTACTGTTGGTGAAACAGGACGATCCACTCTTGCGAGATTTTGGAGGGTTCCAACAGGAAATGGAAAAGCTGTTAGCCGACACACCCAGAGCCACACCTTGGATAACAAACTTTTTGTCTCTTCACCAGGGCAGCCAAGATTTATTGACATACTTCGCCACCTTTAACAGACTTGTAGTGGAAACTGGGTGGCTGGAGGAGAAAAGAACCATGTTATTCCATCGAGGGCTACAAGGAGAATTGAAAGAGGTCCTGGCCCAGGTGGTAACCCACCAAGAGACTGTGCTGAATTCATCAATCTCGTGTGCAGCTCGACCACAGACTACAGGACTGCAAGACAGATCGGGCCATAGCAGATAATCGTACTGTGTATGTATGTCCCAAGGAGTATACTCCACGTGCCTCAGAAAATACTTCAGAACCATGCAAATCGGGGGGGTACGCAGCCCATTGACCAAGGCCGAAAGAGATAAAAGGAGGCAACAACAACTATGCCTGTACTGTGGGAAGCCCGGTCATTTCCTCAGGGATTGCCAGTGAAGCCTCCTAGGAGAATGGTCGGTGCTACTGAAAAGAAGGAAGAGACCTGAGTCAGAAAACTTCCTGCCGGCAAGCGTAGAGGTCTGTTTGTCGAGCGAGAAGGAAGAGCCACAGACCTCGCACCTTGCCCTGCCTATGATTCTAATCAGTCGCTAACAACGGTCTCGGATGCACGCCGTGTAGGCCTATATAGACAGCTTAGCCATTGGTAACTACATAGACCAAGGCCTGGCAACTAAGATGGGGCTTCCCCTCTGTCAGGAAATGACAACTGAGAAGGTTACCACAGTCGACAGCACAGAGATAGCTTCGGGTCCAGTAACTCAACGCACAGCAGAATTAATCATTCTGTGCTAGGATGGACATCGGGAAGCCATAGCCTTGATCTTATCAAGCCCCTCAGTTTCGGGTGATTTTGGAGATGCCGTGGTTGGTGGCTCACAATCCTAGTATTGACTGGCCGTGCAAAGAGTTTTAACCTTCTCCAAAGACTGTGTTAATGCCTGCTAACAGGTGGATGTGCCAATGACTGATACGTTAACACCAGCCCAAGGTAAAAAGACAGTGGTTCTAGTGTAACAAGCACGTTACCAAGCGAATACCAGGTCTTCCAAGATGTCTTCCAGAAGGAGCAGGCTAACACCTTACCCCTTCACCGGCCTTATGACTGTCAGATCAAACTTATACCTGGAGTGCACATTCCATGTAATCGCATCTATGCAATCACAGAACCGGAAACCTCCATCTGAAATCCTACCTGATCAATATCTGGCAAAAGGATTCATCGCCCATCTAAATCCCAGCAGCCTCACTGCTATTCTTCATACCGAAAAGGAGGGAGACTTGAGAACATGCATCGATTACCATGCACTAAATCAAGTAACAGTAAAAAACTGCTACCCTCTACCTCTGATCCTGGAACTGCTGGACCAAGTCAAAGATGCCCAAATTTACACCAAATTGGACCTCAGGGGGCATACCATCTCGTAAGGGTAAAAAGGGGACAAATGGAAGACCGCCTTTCGTACCAAGTATGGGCTGTACGAATATCAGGTGATGCCCTTCGGCTTTGCAACGCTCCCGCCGCATTTCAGTACTTCATGAACGATGTACTACGAGAGCTGATTGACGTATGTGCCCTAGTGTACATTGACGACATCTTGGTGTATTCCTCTTCCAAACAAGATCATGTTGGACATGTACGCTCCGTCCTTGCAAAACTCTGTCAGCACCAACTATACGCTAAACTTGAGAAATGCTCCTTCCATGTCACTGAAGTCGAGTTTTTGGGTTTCATCCTCACTCCTAGAGGCGTCCGGATGGATGAGCACAAGGTAGATGCCATTCTTAATTGGCTGTCCCCGTCTTCATGTGAAAGGTGTCCAGAGTATGCTCGGTTTTGCGAACTTTTACCGGTGATTCATTCAGGGTTTCTCACAGATAGTACACCGATTGCTTCCTTGTTACAAAAGAAAAACAAGCATTTCCAATGGACGAAGAGGCAGAAAAGGCCTTTCAGGAAATTAAGAGGAGGTTTTCCTAGCCCAGTTTTAAGACACCCCTCGCCCAGACCTTCCGTTTATAGTAGAAACAGATGACTCCAGTTTGGCGATGGGGGCAGTTCTTTCCCAAAGAGATCCCAGAACCGGCCAATTGCACCCTGTGGCCTTTTGGTCGCATAAATTCTCCACACAAGACCTAAATTACGCAATAACGGACAAAGAACTCCTAGCAATTAAAGCGGCCTTTAAGGCCTGGCGACATTACCTCTTGGGCGCCAGACACACCATCACTGTAATCACTGACCATCGGAACCTTCAATACCTCAAGTCGGCCAAGGCTCAATCATCTCGCCAACTTAGGTGGGCTTTATTTTTTGCGGAGTACGATTACATAATCACCTATCGACCCAGAGTTCAGAATGGTAAGGCAGACGCCTTATCTCGCATGGGAGTTGATGAACATGCTTACTCAACCCCAGACCCTGTAGCCATCATACCAGGTGACAAACTACTAGGTCTCACCGCCACAGTATCCTTGGATGAACTTCAAAAGGAAATCCGACTCCTAATGAGCACCGAGGCATTACAGGAGTGGGCCGCTCAATGTGAACATCGCACAATTAGGATCAGCTCCCATATTTCAGGGGACGTCTGTATCTACCAAATACAGAGCTTCAAGAATGAGTCATTTCCGGTTACCACGATTCCCTGATGGAGGGACACCAGGGATTGCTAAGACTTTAGCCAAAGTAAAAAGACATTATTGGTGGCCAACCTGGCGAAAGGACATCATACAATTTATTCTATCATGTGGCATCTGTGCACAGAATAAATCCCTAAAGCAAAAACCTGCGGGCCTTCTTCAGCCTTTGGAGATTCCACCTGCACCCTGGCACACTCTCTCCTCTCAATTTATCACCGACCTTCACCCTGACAAGGATTCAACACTATCCTAGTGTTAGTGGACCTCTTTTCAAAAATGGCCCATTTCATACCACTTAAGGGTCTACAAATGCATCCAGTCTGGCAAAGGTATTCTTGGAACAAATCTTACGACTACACAGATTTCCTCCGTCCTGATTTCAGACCGAGGCAGTCAATTTGTGTCTAATTTTTGGAAGAAGAGTTGTGCAATGGCCCAAATTGATGTCTGTCTGTCCACCAGTCACCATCCACAAACTGATGGTCAAACAGAACGGACGAATCAGACATTAGAGCAGTACCTAAGGTGCATGTTACATCAGGTTGAAGAAGGTTGGAAGGATGTGCTATGGATAGCCGAATATGCCTACAACAATTCGTTACACTCCAGCACAGGACAAAGTCTGTTCTACACCATATATGGGAGAAATCCACGTACTTCAGAGCTGGACGTCCCTACGACCTTGGAAATGCCAGCGGTAAAAACCTTACATACAACTATCACTCAAACCTTCAAGAAGGCGGCAGAACACCTGATTCAAGCCAAAGAAAGACAGAAAAGGTTCGCAGACCAACACCGACGAAGAGCCCCAACCTACCAAGTTGGAGATGAGGTCTGGTTAGTGTCTCGACACGTACCCATAAGAGGATCCAAACATTTCGTCCCAGGTGCCTTGGTCCTTATACCATCAAGGCTATCATAAATCCATGGCAGTAAAACTAGCTTTGCCATCAAACATGCAGATCAATCCTGTATTTCACATCTCACTTCTAAAGCCAGTTCAACCTGGTACCCGGATTAAGGCACCACCAAATCCGGTATTGGTTAATGGAGAACCTGAATTCAAAGTTAAAGACATTCTAGACTCAAAATCACTAAGTCCTTATTATATTATTTAGTGGACTGGAAAGGGTACGTCCCTCAGGACAGGTCATGGGAACCAGGCGAACATCTCCATGCACCACGCTTGGTTAAACATTTTGATCTGAAACATCCTACCAAACCCGGACCAGTTGGAAGGGACACGGTGAGAGGGGCCTTAGGGGGGATTGCTGTCATGATTCCTATCCCTGACCCCCTCAGTTGCAACAGCCACCTGGCAGCAATCAGGTTGCCGCCCCCCACAGTGACTCCAAGGGTCCAAAAGATCCATCAACAGCAGACACGGAGACAGTCCTGGTGCCTTTGGCACCAGGCTCATTATCCCGTATAAGGCAAGCCCATTCTGGGCCTAAATCCAACATGGAGGCACTTCCTGTAGCTCCGTTACATGAACTGAAGCATGCAGACTAGTCTTTTGGGTGTGGTCGAATCTTCAGGTGTGGCTGGCTATATAAGCCACTCCCGAACTGGGATTCATGCTTTGCGTTATTCTGCACTCCTGCAGCGTAACGCTCACCATGTCCAGCTCATCTGCTTCTCCCGGTGACCTGATTCTGCAGCATCACTCCTGGATTCCACCGGCAACCTGCAAGAACAAGGACAACATTATCAAGAACGCTTACCTGTGAGTAGCGGCTCCAACTTCCATCTGCTCATCAGTCCGCGCTCGTTGGTTCACCCGTCTCACAAGAACAGCATTAGCGGGAAACAATTACATGTGAGTAACAGCCTCTTTCTCCATTCGCGATCGGTGGATTTGCCATTTCCATAGTGCTCAGCAACCTGCACGATAAAAGACAACATTAGCAGCAGGTTTTGACATCACGCTAGGCTTAGATGCAACAGCGACGAAAAGACATGCAAAACCCATTAACCACTTACCTGCATAACCGGTCACCGAACGGCCTGCATTCCGGATGGTCAAAGCACGGTCTCCTGCGTGAAGGAGAGAAAGGAATACAGGTTAGCAAACTGGCCTATGTTGTGCAGCGCCACGCTTTGCGCTATATTACTTACCTCAGCCTTAATCATCCGGCGTTAAGGCTCCACAACAGCAACAATTACTGTGAAAGGCAGAAAGAGACATTAAGAGCCAAAAAAAGGGAAAAAAACACGGAAAAGCACAGGGAACGAAAGACTAAAAGACACTCACCTGTGCACTTTAAACAAGTCAGTGTCACAGCCGGACTGGACCCGACACACAGGCAGAAGACCAGTGAAGTAACTAGGCCTTCAGAACACCCTCAACTACATGTGCCCCTGCATTGCGACACAGGACAGAGAGCTTCACGCACAAGAACAAAAGGTGAGGCATAACCCTAAGGGAAGGGACTTGGTCAGTGGGAGGTGGGAACCCCCATCACAGGCTCAGCATCTAAACCTCCACTCTCCTGTTATTGAACCTGCCCTCCAGTCAACACACAAACCAGCGCAGAGGGGTCTAGGTCGGCGCACAGTCTCCCATCTAGCATCTTGTGGCGTCCCCATGGATATCAGGTGAGCGTAACAGCTATGTTCTTTGGAAGAGCTCCCAAGGAGGAAATGGGATCTCCCTCCTGCCATGCCTGCTGTTCGCTTACAGAGAGGTACCTCAAGAGGGTGTTGGTTTCAGCCCCTTTGAGTTACTCTTTGGCCATCCAGTGAGGGGGCCCCTTGCCTTTGATCAGAGAAGGTTTATAAACCACCCCTCCAGGTCCTGCCAAGCAAGTGGGGGACTATGTGTTAGGCCTCAGATGGAGGATGACACAGATGATGGGTCAGGCGACAGTGAATCTCAAGGCCAGTCAGGAATTGATCAAGTACTGGCATGACCTTAAAGCCTCACAAGTGGATTAGACTCCAGGACAGGAGATCATTGTGATGGAGCCTACCAAGCCTAGAGCTTTGGCAGATAAATGGACTGGACTCTTCAGAATCATCTCCAAGATGGGAAAAGTCAATTTTCTGGTTGACATGGGAGTCCCTGGGGTAGCCCTTCAGGTATTCCATGTTAACAGGCTCAAGGCTTTCCATTGGCTAGCTGAAGCCTCTTGCTGGCTTCAGAGCAAGAAGAGGATGAGAGTGAGCCCCTTCCTGATTTGCTGCATAGCAAACCTCAGGATGGCTCAGTGGAGGGAGTGCATCCCTCCACCAAGCAGCAGAGGGCCTGCAGGGCTTTCCTACAGCATTATACCTCTCTGTTCTAACTGACAACCGCCTTATACCATGGAGAAGGCACAAAATTGATATTGGTGATAGTGTGCCTGTCAAAAGCAGGTGCTACCATATGTCAGATACAGTTAAGAACCACATACAGGCTGAGGTCACCAAGATGTTGGATCTGGGTGTTATTGGACCCTCAACCAGTCCCTGGTCCAGTCCAGTGATCCCTGTCCCCAAGGCAAGTTCCCTGGCCGGTACCAAGGGTTGGAGGTTCTGTATGGACTACAGAGGAGTCAATGCTGTCACCAAAACTGACACACACCCATTGCCCTGGGCTGATGAGCTCTTGGACACAATAGGTGCTGCCACATTTGTGCGCACATTTGACCTTACCTCATGCTATTGGCAAATAGCTCTGACGGACCATGCCAATGAAAAGACTGCATTCTCAACGCATGAGGGGCTCGACCAGTTTAGAGTCATGCCTTTTGGTTTAAACAATGCACCTGCCACTTTCCAACTTTGAATCAATCATGCACTCAGTGGGCTGGAGGCCTGTTGTGTGGCCTAATTAGACAACATTGCAGTCTACAGTTCCACTTGGGAGGAGCTTTTGACCTACTTGGATAAAGTGTTGCAGGCCTTGAAAAGGGCTAACCTCACTATCAAGGCCACTAAGTGCCAGAAAGCTCGGGGGAAAGTCACGTATTTTGGTCATGAGGTAGGAGGGGGTCAGATCCAACCTCTCCCCAGTAAAGTACAAGATGTATATGACTGGAAGACTCCCACTACTCAAACCCAGGTGAGAGCCTTTTTGGGCCTCGCTGGGTATTATCGCAACTTCATGGCAGACTACGGAACCGTAGATGCACCTCTGACAGCTCTGACTTCACCTAAACAACTGAGAAAGGTTAATTGGATAGAAGACTGTCAGAGGGCCTTTGTTGGCTTGAAAGAGGGTCTGTGTAGGGCACCTGTGTTTTGTGTGCCTGATTACAGCAAGCCCGTTATCGTTGCCTGCGACACCGGAATTGGGGCTGTCTTGTCCCAGCTAGATGACAAAGGGAGGGAACATCCAATCATATTAATCAGTAGACAATTCAAGGGCAGAGAACTTAGGTGGGCTACTGTTGAAAAGGAATGTTTCAGTATAGTTTGGAGCCTAAGGCATTTTAGGCCCTACCTTACATGGTCTACCTTCAAGGTCCAAACAGACCATAAGCCCCTGAAGTGACTTATGCAGATGAAGGGTGAAAACCAGAAAACTGCTCAAGTGGTCCATTAGCCTGCAAGGCCTAGAGTTCACCATAAAGCATAGACCAGGGAAGAGTCATGATAATGCAGATGGCCTTTCCAGAAGGTATGTTGACCGTCTGGATGAGAGTGTCAATTTTATTGGAGATTAGATGTCGTAACCTCAGTCTGGGGTTTGGGGGGGGTCTGTGATGCTGGAAGTGCATCAGAGGGACAGGGACTCTGAATCATTGTCCTTTATTGCCTTATCATGTATGTTCTGTCTTGTTTTCCACACAGGCGTTCATGTGGGACTCCTGCCGGTGCGGCTGTTCCTATATTTGGTTTGGTGAACAGACCCTTGGGATACCCTTATGGTACCCATGGGTGGGAGTACGACCCTGTACTCCTAGTGTATGTTTGTGGGCGCCTGTGTGGGGCCCACAGAGCAGGGTACGGGATGGTGGCAGCTCAGTGCTGAATTGACAGGTGCCCTGGGCGTCCTTTATTTTGGGATGTCCAGGCCCTGTCATTGGAATCAGTGGATTCCTGATAGGAAACAAGATGGGCCCTGTGGCCTCTTGCTTTCTATCACCTGTTACCTTACTTTTCCTGAAGTCCCGGGAAGCCCTGACTCTGTCCCTTCCCCCTGACTGGCTGTTGGGTGGAAGTTCCATATATGGTGTTGTGGGGAAGTCCAGGCCAGACTGGCTGGAGCCTTCCCAATGACTGTATGTTGTGGGTACGCCCGTGGGGTGGGACCTGGGTGAATGGAGTGTGTGACGAATATGCATTCTGTGTTATGGGTGTCTAGTATCTGGTGTTTGACACAATGACTGAGACAGCCCTGCCCAAAACTGGTATAAATGCAGTGTGTAGTGCTGAATGGCAGAGTGCTTGTCCGAATTCACATTCTGTGTTGTGAGTGTCTGGATGGAAAAGAATGGCCTGAATGCACTGTGCACCTGATTGGCTGCCTGACAGCCTGAATGCCCTTCTGAGTGATTGGTTGCCTGAGTGTGACCCAGCAGAGTGAATGGGAGATCTACAGTATATCTGGGGACTCTCACTGCTAGAAATCGTTAAGAAGCTGAAGTTGATACTTGATGCTTACTCTCAAAGCCAAGCCAGAAGAAGAAGGTGAACCGCTGTTCCCTTCCTTGCAATATGAAAGCTACTGTGCCTTCAAGAAGAGGACCTGGCTAGGACACCTCTTCTTGAGCTATGAGGGACCATTATGCACCAGCTTATCTTTGCCAAAGCTCCCTGGTAGACATACGTACGAAAGGCTGCCGACCGGAGACAGAGACTGCTGTGGAATCACGGAGAGAACACTGTTGATGACTGTCGTCACCGACCGGAGCCACCGTGCTCCTTGCCTAAGAACATTGAAGCAAGGACTCCCTTGCTCATCCTTGTCAACTGCTTTCATCCTGCCAGAGAAAGTCAATGCCGTCGACGACTGAGGAGAATCCGCCGGTGGTTCCCGCAACCCGAAGACCTCAGAGATGCTGATGATGCTACTGAAGCCTGCCGTGGTCACGTCCCGTTCGCTGATGCCAGACATTGACGACTCAACGCCCTTGCTGGGCAAAGTTCTCCATTGACTCTTTGAGGCACTGAACCATCGTCGTTGACGTGCACCGCACGCCTCCCCTTTTGCAGGACGTTTTCGACTGATCATCAACGAACACCGCAAGGACCGAAACTGCTGGCTCAACTGCAACGTTCACCTTTTCTTCATCTTGGAAGTTCAACGACCCGTGGCTCCTGCCTGAAATGGAGTGCACTGAAAAAGGGCCTGTTGATTCCCTGATGAAACACTCTACAACACAAGGTACATTTGGGTTGCAGAACTACAGAAGAAGATAAGACTTTAATAAACAATATATGGACTGGGCTTCTAGTGCATCTTCATTTACAGGTTTCCCAGGTGGGGGAATCCTCATACAGAACTTTGCCTAGGTAAACGGGGTCAGTATTCTGCAAATTGTCTAACCAACTTGTTTTCCTCTGTAGTCTATGGTTGATATTGTTTTGCTGTGTTGATTTGTATGCTATTTGAACTGGGTACAGTTGATGCATTTTAATGGAATCAGAGTAATCGGTGTACCACCTAGAACTGTATATATTTACCATTTTAGAATTGTCAAAGCACAAAGGGCGTTATTGTGATTGTGTATATAACGTGAACCTTATTTATATAAAGAGCTGTGTTTTCACTAACATAGTGTGTGGACATTCCTTTGTGGGTGCTTGGGCACTACACTGTACTTAAGAACCAGCCTGCATCACCTCCTGAGAAGCTAGGCCTTGATTGCTCGACCATAGCTACCCTATAGAGAATCTTGGCTGGGGTCCTCTGTGCCTCTCCTCTGCCATATAGAGAGCAGGAGTACAGACACCCCCCTCCGGTCCTTTACATGCAACTTTTCAGATGATGATATACATTTGCCAGGGGCGCAAATGCAATTTAATCCATATGAAAAGGCTTCAATTCCATAGCTCTTTTTTCATTCAAACTTGTCAGGACAAGCAAACCACTACAACTCCCCCAACCCCAACAACACCTTTCAAAGTACAGTACTGTAGGAACAGTGCTCATGTTGGTTCAGACATGGCGGTGGAGAGATGGTCCATGCAACGGCTTCAGGGGATCAGAAGAACAAGTGGTAAGTCCATTCACAGAATCATAGACCTGTTCTGATGCTGATAATGGATGGGAAGTCTGGAATGCATCATCCTGACTCTGCCACTTCAGTTGTAAAGAAGGTACTAATTACGCCATTAAAGAATGTCACCAAGAAGATGAGAGAATACCTTGTTATTTTTGTATTATGTTTTTTTCCATTTTCCCATTATGCTTATTTTAAATGTAGTAGTTTACCCCACAAGGGGATTCAAAAGATCAAATGATGAACATCATCAGTACATTTATATGATTCTATTTCCTGGAACAGTGCAGTCCAGGCCTCTGGCAGAAACCATACATTATTTAGAAACTGTTTTTTATTACATTGGTGCTCACTCACATATCCAACAAAGAAGTCTATTCCCAGAATTCATTATTATGGGGCAGCTCGCCAACATTCTGCATAATAACCATCTCTATATTTTGAAATAAAGACCATATGGCACATTACAGCTGTCTTACTGCACTCCAAGCAAGGCCCACTTGTTAACAGGCTCACTGGCATTGTTAGTTACAGAATTTCAACATGTGTGTCATGCTCACTCCCTTCACTTGAGTATTATCTCTTCATTTGGAAATTCCTGTCCCCACTTAAATCCTAATGCTCATGATGGGTTAAGGCAACCTTATTACTCAGGATGATATACAGTAGGGTGCAAATTGTGATCAGGAGGACATCTTTGATTTTTGCTTGGTTCTTCATGCATTGGGGTAATTATGCCCAAGACCAATGAACTGGCCATGTTGGGCCAAAAAGAGTAGAAATGCTGTCTTGTGTTTGGAAAGCAGACTGTGGACTGGAGGAGAAAAAGCTGGTAGTTCATTTCAACTGCAAAACCATGCAAATGCTGGTTCATTTGCTAAAATAGAGAGACCATGGAAATGTGTGCATTCTGCAGCTTGGAACAAGGAACAATGTAAAAATGAAAATGCACTGCAGAGTGGAATTGAAAGGCACCCTGTTGGCTGACAGACAAAAAGCGAACATTAAACTTGAAACTGCCAAACATTAAAAAGCTGTTTTCAGAGGAATTAAAATACAAACATTAAATGGGACTACTTTAATGAAGATTGTGACTTTTTAATCTATGCACAAATATTGACACTATCAGCACAAGGACAAATGAGGTGATGTTGTGTATTTACTATGAGATGTAATGTAGATTTCATGTATTAGACTGTGGAATTTAAGAGCAACATGTACCTTGCTGTTTCTAGGTATTGAGCTAAAAGCTAGACTTAGAAAGAGAAGGTCTTTACCCAGTAGATTAGAAAGCCCTGGCACTGCACACTTCTCCCCTATATTTATCAGAATAAGGGAGTGTCTTTTAAGCTCAAAGAGCCAAGAACAAGGGTGGTGTTTGTGCGGTCTTAATTTATTATGCAGCAAACATATGGCCATGTTAAAACAAAAGGCTGAGTTAATGGAGGTGAACTCTGAACAATTCCCCAACATTGAAGTACATTAGTGGTCTCTCCCTGGCCCGACTGACAGTTTATATGTAACAGAAGACCAGTACATAATGACATTAGGTGAATCCGGCCTCCCGGTTCTCGAAGATAAGGACCCACATGGGCATTAGCCATGGTAGAAAGAATGTTAATGGATTAATTGCAGGCAGAATAAACAAAGAAGCAGATGGCCCATACCATATGTTAAGTTTGAAGAAACAAAATGTAATGTAAAATTGAAGGAAGCATATGTATGTATGTCTAGAAATGTCCGTAGGTTTACATGGAGAATCATACTTTGTCCATTATCTGTCAACCATGACACTTACAAAACTGGGACAAATATTATTGAAATACTCATGAATAGGGGTATCTAATTAGACCATTCCCTTAAGAATTCAACCTTGGGAACTACAGTTATAAGCTGAAATGGGATAATAGTGTCCCAGAAAATGTCACAAAACAGAAATTCGGGGAGATGATAGCTTATTAAATTAGATATCTGTATAGAAGATGTTGTTTAGTCGATAACTATAATTTTTGAGTAACTCATGAATATCTGTCATTTAAGCCTACAACCTTGTACCCAAATGAGACACAGTTCACTAAATTCTGGCATTTCCAGAACAATGCAGATATCTAATATTATGATACATATTCATAAATTACAACATGTTGCCATGTTGAGGCTTTTAAGGCAAAACAGAAGTGGTAAACATGTGATTCAAAAGAGTGAGTTATGCGTCAATAGGGATGATGCCTAATAGCTAATAGCTAAAAGGGACTGATCTGAGAAAAGGGGGGGCAGTAGATGTCCAATCCAGATCATGAACTGTTGTTTAAGAGGGGTTAAAGATGTATATGGAGGCACACAATGGGAAGGGGGAGAGCTGTCTGAAATGATCTGAGTGGGACTGTAGAAAAATTGCTGGAGATCCAAGATTGCCTGGGTTGTGGAAAACCAGAAATAGACAGAAGCTGGCAACCATACAAGGAGAGATAAAGCAAAAAGGATTGATGCTGGAGGTATCCATGTCTGAACTTGGAGAGGTAATCTGACCAGATACCTGTTCTTTCCCTATGAGATGATCCAGCAACTGTGTTTTTATCCCTGACCACAAAATCCAGAGATATTCTATGTAAATAAACCTCTCCAACCAAACCACATCTTGATGAGATCTGTTTGATTTAATATCTTCCCTTATTGATTGGATGGGCAGACTAATCAGAGCCTTAGTATTGCTACTAAATAATAATGTAATTACTTCCCCTATACCCAACTCACAAGGGGTGATTTTGTTGAATTTGAAATCAAACACATCGCTTCCAGTGTGGATAAAAATATAGTCTGTTAAATTAATAGGGTACCCCTATTTTTTTGCCAACTGCAACATTTCCCTAAGGAGAGGCATGCTCAAATACATATGTCCCAACTGTCCCGATCCCCCGACCTTGCTTTAAAGCAGAGTGGTTCCAAATCATATCTGAATATCTGGTTTAGTGGCATAGCATATGTGTCTTCCCAAAGTTAAACAGGATGAAATCACTAATTTAAAAGCACATTTCAGCAGAGAGGGAGAATGTGACTGCTGATAGAAGAGAAATTCGACATTGCATAGGGGTGAAGGACGCTTGTTTCTATGTATGTAAGTGTTTGTTCTTAAAAATCTATTGTGTTCCAATACTGTAAAGCATCGTCAAGAATGCAGAGACATATAAATACATATTGCTGCATGGGTACATTTGCTTTCCCAAATAGAAAAGTGCTGTATATTATTTAAATTAAACTTCATGTAAAGTATAGTTCCAAGCTTATGATCTGGTGATGTTTCAAGCTGTAACATGTTATAAAATGTGCTATTAAAAGTGAACCGCATGCAAAGTATTTTGTGAGTGTATTTTGTGAGTGACCCAGGTATTTGAAGTACCCCTTGGACTCATGGTTCTCTGTAGCCTGGGAGGAAAAGAACCCAAAGAAGAAATACTGTGCATGATGTTGGATTAAATAGTCTGTGATCTGTGTGATTCTAAACCAATTGGTGTTTCCAAATTGTGTAGAAAGTGAGTTGTCAGTAAACAAAAGCACAGCCATAGATTGAGTTGGCACATCTTGTGATTCTGTCTAAATGTTTAATTTTCATACTCATTAATAAATATATATTCTTTCTACACACAGGCCTGACTATTGATTGGGGAGTGGGAAAGAATTCCTGCATTAATTGTTGCCCCATAAATATATGCTACAGCTGATTTTGCAATAGTTGAGGAATTGTACCTGCCCAGACCATCTTTCCAGCCTGAATTGTTTAAAGCTTCTTCTAGTCAAAGTATGTTACATTATAGAGCACAATCGTACAGAACACACATAGGGGTTTTGCCCTTTTATTGATACAGCCTCTCGGTAGTGGTTGTCAACTTGTATACAAAGGACAATTTCTCTGATGTATAATTATCATGTGTTTATTGAAAAGCCTTATAATGAATAAAAGGCGTACATCCCATTGATGTTGATTCTACAAATGTGTTGTACATTAAGAAGCAAGACTGTGCAATGTATTGCATTTCAGTTCCTGTAAATCATTTATCTGGGAAAATCATCTGTAAGGAGTACAATTTACATTACATTGAACATATGTTATAAAAACATAGTCACCCAACATTGAAATGATAACTTATATATCCATAGGAAATCATGCTTGCTTGATATGATACTATATGGCATTTGTAACACGCCGATACACAAGTGTTTTAAGGTGCTACGGGGCAAGGAAGGGGGAACAGAGGGAGGACAGAGACAAAAATCTTACTAGGCCAAGTGCGTTCATAGGCCATATTATGAACAGGTAAGGAGGGAACCAACATGCTGCCGTTCTACGAGAAAAATACTTTCAGCCTCGTCACTTGCTGCAGATAATTGAAACTTCCATTCGGCTTAAGTTTCTGAAAAGGAGAGTTATGCACTTAAAATGCATCGATTGGGAGGACTGGAAAAGAATATACATGTTTCATAGTCTAAGGAGAGGTGAAGGGAACCAACCCATGGACGTTTTAAAAAGAAAGCTTCAAATTCTCCAAGCACTGAACCTGGATTCATTCTTTAAACGCTGATAACCTGAGTCCCTCGACAATACCGAACGTAAAGGTTAGAGGGTTGATAGAATGCTATAAATGCTGACATGAATAATTGTAAAACAATTAACTGAAGAGAAGAAACAAAACTATGACATGTCAATGAAATCCAAAACGAGGAAATGATGAATGGACACATGACAACAGTATTAGAATGTGGTAACAAAAAAGGGTTACATAAGAGAGTAATAAACAATGAAAAAAGACTGATAGAGATGAGTGAGACAAAAGTTCATGCAATGAATATACCAAGTAAAACATTTAATAGTGAACATAATACATGAAATACAATGCATTTTAACACATGAATTATAATAGAATGTATTATGTGAAAACTAAAACTGTAAATATTTCCAGAATAACAGTTACATATTCAGTGTCAGATAGAATGCAATTCAATAAATAGTCATTAAATCGAGATTAATGGAAAGAAATCAACGGGCCGATTAATGGAATAAATGTGCGCCGAAAAGGGGAGCGCAAGCGTGAAAATCGCAGGGCAAGCGTGAAAATCGCAGCGCACGCTTGCCAAAGCCGTGCACATCGATTCATGGAATTCAGTGCATGTGTAAATCCTGGGATGTGCGCTAAAATCGTGGGTGGCGCACGCGGGCGCACACGTCATTAAACGGCATGCGCTACGTGCACAGGGAAAGCGCACATAGCGCAGCACACACAACAAAAGTGGGCGTAACACGGGGCGTAACACACGGAATGGGGAACAACGCGTGAAAATGTGGGCATTACGGGGGAAGTACAGGAGGTAAATGCTTGCAACACCCACACGCGCGCCAACAACACGTATTCATGGAATCGAACAAGGGAAAGGCGTGCACCAAAAAAGACACGCTAATCCGGAAACACGTACGCCAGCAGGAAGCAGGCGTAAGTGGCCCCGTGCAGCATAAAAGTGCACGCAAACAACAAACAAGCTCAGATGCTACGATGAATATACCGTTCCTCGCAGCAGTGGTCGTGGGACACCACAGGAGGAGGAGGATAGCCAGGCCCACATTTTTTACCCAGGACCAGCCTTTTTGGGATGCCTGATGACCAGGTGTATGGGAGGTACAGGTTTCCACCACACATAATCCTAGACCTGGTGAGGGAGTGGGAGGATGACCTCACATCACCCACCCTGTGCTCGCAAGCACTGAGCCCCTTGGAAAAGGTGCTCAATGTACTGCACTTCTTGGCTACTGGTTCATTTCAGCGGACAAGTGCCATAGTGGGGGGGTGTCACAGGCCATGCAGTCACACTGCCTACACCAGGTGTTGGCCATCATGACTGCACGCCCCTCAGTCCGCAGGCACATATACATGCCCAGAACACCTGCAGAAAGGCAGGCTGTTGTCCAGCAATTTTACGGGGTGGCACACTTCCCCAAAGTCCTAGGTGCCATTGATTGCACCCATGTGGGTCTACGTCCACCCAGGGCCACTGAGCACATCTATCGGAACAGCAAGCACTGGCATTCCATCAACGTGCAGGTTGTATGTGATGCCAAGGGAATCATCACCTCAGTATACGCCAACTATCCAGGGTCCAGCCATGATAGTTTCATATTCAGAATGTCACCCCTAAACCTGGACCTGGAAGCTGGCCGGCATGGCGACACATGGCTTATTGGTGAGTATAAATGCCTCTGCACATGCATGCATGTCAGAAACTGAGAAATGGGAAAACCCCACTAATGACAACCATTATCACCTCCCCAGGGGACAGTGCCTACCCTCTGAGCACCTACATGATGACGCCAATTCGTAACCCCACCACACCACCCGAGGTAAGATACAACACAGCCGATATTGCAACCCGGGGCATAGTGGAGCGCACATTCGGAGTGCTCAAGTCACATTTTCGCTCCCTTGACCGCTCTTGTGGGCAGCTGCTATATGCGCCCCCAGTAGTGTGCAGGATCATAGTGGCAGCATGTGTCCTGCACAACATTGCAACCTGTCTGGGCGTGCCAGTGGGCATGGTGGTGCCCCACATCCCAACCACATGCACGGCTGCTGCGCATGGAATGCATGTGGTGAGGCAGCCCGTACCCAGCTTGTGGCAAATTACTTCACCTAAAATCCCACCCCTGCGGAGTGCACACAGGCCTGGCACATACCAGCTGACAATCAATGATGATGACAAAAGGGACAGTCAACTGTCACAACCATACCAGCCTGAGATTGTTCACCTGGAAGTGTTACATTGTGTGCATCCCTACCTACTTAAAAACACCCAATGCTGTGTCACAAAATGACACACATTCATGCAGCAGGAATGACTACCCCCTTGCAAAATACCACATCAAAATAGTACCATGTCATCCAACCCATCCCCATCTTAGCTACCCAACACACCATGGCATGGCCTGCAATGTGAAAGCAACCAAATGAATGCACAACACATGACACAAGTGTCACAAAGTGCACTGTCCCTAATGTAAACAGGCCACAGACAATATGCGCTTAGCAATCAATAAGAAACAGCACACATGAACAAGTACTTACCAGCAACACAAAACATCAGTTCACGATGAAACTGTGTCAATATATGACAGTAAAAAATTGAAGTACTGAAGGACTAAGGCAGCACATCTACCCCTTCCAACTACAGAGTGTTGCTGTCAGGCAAATGTCTCAGTGTACTGCATACAACATGAACTGCATTTGTAAAGGAGACATCCTTGTGAAGACATGAAGAACCTGCATGTATATAAGGAGAAAGACATGGATGCACAAGCACAAATCAATGCACCATGCAGTGTACAATCCAACAACAATCCCCACTATGGATGTGCACACAGTTTTGACTACAGACTGCCCACACAATTTATGGGAGCCCAATGTCACTGTGTGGGTTACTGTCACTTGGTCACACCCTTTGCAAGCCCATGGAAATGGGAAGCAGGAGGGTTGTGTGTGTCAGGAAGCCAAGCATCTAACCCAAAGACAGGACAAGTCTGCATGTGCCCAGCTGGAATACACAGTGGATGCCCATGGGAGCCACACAAAGCAACACACTGTAAAAAAAAAGAAAAAAAAAGAAACATCAAAAATGGCCAAGTGTGGGCCAGGGGGAGGCCACCCAGGAGGTTCGAGGTACAGGGTGCACCCCAACACCCACATGTGTGGATGTTGAGAAAAGAAAAATATCTCATGGCCTGCATGGTTACGCTACAGTGGGAGAACTGCCGTCGCTCTCTTCACCCTCTGCTGCTACATCAGGAGGTGGCCGTGATATGGGAGGCAGCCCACGCAAAGCCCTGGTATGGTCCTCCATGGCAGCAAGCATGCAGGTCTGGAAGGTTTGGTTCTGCAGGATGATGGTACGGAGATCCCCATGCAGCACCTCACGGGTTGCCTGCATTTCTGCCTGCATGGCCTCGCGTGATGCCCGGATCTCCGCACGGGTTGCCTGGAGCTCAGCTGAGAGTGAACGTGTGAGCTGCTCCAGCTGCTGTTCTGACCCAAATTTCCGGAAGCCTCAGTCCACCCAGAGTATCTCTGAGGAACCCGTGTTCTAACCTCAGGCTTCCCTGTGGGCCCGTGACTCTACAGATATGGCTTCGTGCAGAGCCTCCAGTCCAGCCCGTCGTTCCCTGTTGGATGCCAACATGTATTCCCTGTGTGAGTGGCAAATGGAGTCTGTTGCCTGCTGCTGGAGCTCAATCTGCCTTTCAGGGGGAGAATGGAAGTGGCCACCCGATCCATTGCCTGAGCCATCATTTCACACAATGATCCCTGTTGTGCTGCAATACTATACATGGAGTTTTCCACACTGTATTGTCTGGTGGCGCACGGCCACCGCGTTGATGGGCACCACACCTGTTTGGGGCAAGGCGATCTGCACCTTGCTGTACTGGCACTGCCTGAGGCTGCAGGGCTGCATTCCTCCCTTTGATATGCTTGCCCAGGAACAGATCAAATATTGTGGAGTGTGACCCTGCATCCGTAACCGCCAAAGGTGGACTTACCAACACTGAATCCCCATAGAGGGGTCTACCCCTGGTGCAGGTGGGTTGGAACAGAACAGCATCCCTGCCAGAAACACTCACCTGCGACGGCACATATGTCTCACTTTCCGATTCAGCACCTGATTCATAGACGTCTGCAGAGGTGTACCCAGAGACACCCTGGACAGCATGGTTTGTAGGACAAATGCAAATGGGTTTTCACCCACCACCACCTCACGTCCTCCAGTGGTGCCCGGTTGTGGCAGTGATTCCTCCTGGGTCTGCACCATCTCCTCCTCCTCAACAGCATCAAGTGCCTCATCACCTGCAAAAACATGAAAGATAACAAATGGAAACAGGCATGAGCACCATAGCACACACATAGGCCTGACGAGGCAGAGATCCAGTACATAAATTACACATGTCCCACATGACTATAACCATGGCATGCATGCACTGTCAATGAGTTGGAAGGGGAGGCAAGAAGCAGACACTGAGGACTCCAAGATGGAAAAGCAACACATGTGCTGCATGCTGGATAGCACTGGCATCACACATTAGCCTGTGAGTGGCATGTCCAATACACATACATGACACATGCCAGCACACAGATGGCATGTAGCATAGCCATGGTACATTTGACAAGTACAGCCCTATGGTAGGAAATAAGTACTGTCACCCATCCATGTGAGATGGACATCATGAGATACAACATGCAAAATAGTGTGACAAAACATGCATGTGCCACACGCTGCAACAGATCCAGTGTTCAATTATACAGTGATGGCAGGCAGATGGACACATCAATGGTTGGTCACTAGAACATGACAGAAGACAACAGCCATGTTCAACATTCAAACATGGCACAAAAATGATTCTGTGCAGGCCATTACTCAATCAGCCTGAATGGTTAAATCATTCCCATAACAAGGTAATAAATGTGGCCCATTGTGGGGTGTAATCTATGACAGAAGTATGTCACATTTGTGGCAGTAGGGCAGAAAAATTTGTCGTAAAAATGGCAAGGATTGAAACAATCAGGCTGAATGAACAGGAAAACATTTTGAACAATGTTGTTGCAAGATGACAGTTGAAGGGCAACTGCAGTAATCTGGTGCAAATGGGCTACTGTGGACAGAAGGGATACTGTCATACCCAAACCCAAGGCTGGGGAATGGTTTGGAGGGACCACATGGGTGACCCATACCAGTCATGACTACACAGCCTCACCTGGCACTCAATCAGAACACATCACCCAAGCAACATACACATGAATTGCACAAACATGCATGTGCACTCACCGGACAATGCTTCAAGATCTGGTAGGTCTCCCACGCCTCGGATCTGTTCCTCTGTGACGAAGGTTCCAACAACAGACTCATGTTCAGTGAATTGGTCGTCCTCTGGTGGAGACCCACCGCCAGTCACCAGAGTAGAGGCATGATTGGAAGCCAGCTTGTTCTTTGCTCTGCATTTCAGGTCATTCCACCGCTTGTAGCAATCATCAGCTGTGCGCCTCACAAATCCAAGGGCACTAATGTGGTCCGCGATGGTCTGCCAGTGGGCCCTACATTGAGCAGGCGTAGTCTTGCACCCTGCAGTCACCACCATTTTGCAGCTATGTGCCAACACATAGGCCAAAAGTGCATCTAGTTCGGCGTCTTTGAAGCAAGGCTTCCTTGACGTGCCGGAGTGTGTAGCCCTGTCTGCGGTCCCAGCCTGTAGTGCAAGAGCACCCTTCTTCTTCTTGGAAGGTGGTGCGGATCCTGACTAGCTTACACCGCTCTGGTTGGTAGGGGCAGAGGCGCAGGTGGACTGGGTACTGTAAGTTTGCGAAGACACAATGACCAAAGGTCTTGGTGCAGGCATTGGCTGCAGGGTGATGTTGGCATGACCAACCTCGGTGTGATGGACTTGGACCAACACTGTCCCAGCTGAGAGACTCGGAGCTGGGGTGGATTGAGTTGAAGCTGCCCCTGCAGCCTCCTCACCCTGGCTACTTGGGGCAGCAGATCACATTGCTGCCCCAGATCCATGTGGCCTGGTGACAGCAATTTTCACCGCCACATTTGGCTAAGACTTGGTGACCTGGAAGTCAGCCTGGGAGTCATCCTTTGCTGGTTCAGTTGACAATATGGGCCGGTTTAACAAGGGCTGAGTTGGGATGGTGTCAGCTAAATTTCCCACAACCATTTGGGGGGATGGTGGCATAGGTGGCCCCGATTGGTCCTCCACACACTGCCCGCTTGGGCCACCCTGCACATCCTGTCCACGTCCCCTATCGAGCCCACCTTTTGGAGGTCGGCCACCTTTGCCTCCCTTACTGGTTGGTCACCTCCCAACCATGGCATTGATATTGTTGTGCGTATGGGAGTTGCAGTAAACAATTGTCCTGGGCAATTCGGGTGAAAGGGGTAGGGTACTAGATCGTATTCGTACCCTAGTGGTCTAGCAAGGCTGTCTGTGACCCCTGGGGGAAGATGACAGGCACCCCGAAAACAATATCAAACGTGCACTAAACCCCCTGGTAAATCACGTGCGTGGAAAAATGAACCCGCACTACGCTGTGGTACCCAGAAACACAAAAATAAGCATATGCCTGATACACTGTAAGAGGATTCAATTCAACACTACAGCTAAGTCAACGCCTAGTCTAGAATACTGAATGAAAACCCTTATTGATATATCCTGATGCCCAGTTCATGCGTTCTGGATGACTACCCCTATATAACACCCCTCTCTTGGAATCCCCCCTGACCCCACTGAGCCAAGAAGTAGTTCTGTTTTGCAAGTTTAAAAGGTTTATTTGATAATTTAAACAATAGATATATATATCACACTTTATAATAATTAATAATTGGATATCACACTTAATCTGAGCAGTAATCAATAATGGATAGTCTGGCACTAGCACACTTGTGAATAGGAACAGAAGAATAAGGTGGTAGAGAATGCTTTATATAAGTTCAGATGGATGTAATGTTGAATGAAAATGCAATACAGAAAATACTCAATATGATTTCAACAAAACAATGTAATCACTTTTCTCTGGCAATCCCCTCCCCCCTTTATGCAATGCAAGGAAATGGAAGGAAAACACACAGTTCTCAGAAATGCAATCAAATGTAATTCAGTTCACCCCAGCAACCTTAGACTACAGAAGTTTGAAACACAGGCCCAAAATGCTTTTATATGTGCTGGCAATGAAGTGAAAAATATGCTAAAATGCTTTTAATTCCCTCTAGAGGTTCAGGGTGAGTGGTGTCAAGTTAATATTAGTCCAGGCTTACTCTAGCAATGATTCAGGTATGGTTCTTAAGAGGCAAACAAATTTTTAGCAAGGAAAGCAAGGAAGCTGCTGTTTTCACACGTGGAGAAATTTGCAAATCGCGGTAAAATTCGCGAGTGCATTTTTCGCGATTGCGGCAGAAGTATAGGGAGTAGGAATGCAGTTCGTTGAAAAGCCAAGATTCCCAGCTTTCAGAGGAAAGTTACTGCAAGCCTCTAAGACAAACTGTCACGGAGATATGAGCGATATGGTAAAGGTCGTTTTTCAGATTTGAAATTTTAAAGTTCAAAGTGACAAGTGACAGCTAGCAACTAGAAATGACAGGTGACAGCTTTGCAAATGACAGGTGACAGTTAGGAGACAGTTCTGGTTAGATTAAAATAGATTGAATTATATTATTTTAACTAAGAGATTGGTTCTGCACAGTTCTGCTAGGTACTCACAATATATTTAGAAATAGAATGGGCCTCGCCACGGATCTGGTCAGGTTTTCTTCACTCGCCACGGACGGTCTCTGCGCACAGCGTCGGGGTCAGCTCTACTCTGCTGGTCTGGTCTGGGTCTCTGGTTCTGATCAGGTCTGTGGGTCCGGATACAGCGGTCTCCGGTTCAGCTGGTCTCTCTCTGGATACAACACTGCTCTCTGGCAAATGGCAAGAGTTCTTGCAAAGAATTCAAACAGCTCGCCTGGCTGTGATAATGGCAATTATTTGAGGCCTGCTAAAGAGGGATTTAGCTTGTAGTTGACCTCTCTGCTACAAATTCTGAAGTAAAGTCTTGGTCTCTGAAGGTGGATAGATTGAAGTCTCTATGTTGGCTCTCTGGAGGTTGATGGAGGTAAAGTATGGATTTTCCCGGCAGAGCGTCCCGCAGCAGATGGAATAGAATGTCCCTATCTGTCCTGACTGTCTGCTTTTATGTGTTTTGAAAGTGGGTGGAGAGGCTAAGCTTTCTAGGCCCAACCCCTTCAGAGTTCTGATAGGTTGGAGAATTCTTTGCGTTCTCACTGGAGAGCAGGATTGTGTGTCAGAATGATGTCATTTAATGGCTTTCAGAAAGGACACTCCCCTGTCAAATTGCACACAATCTATATTTGATCAAAAAGACATATTTGCACAGGTACACATTTGTTTAAAATTACATGCACCCATCACATATCACAGGAGGTATACCCTGCCCAAATCTGCTCTTCCTGGGGGCTTGCATTCAGACATGGCAAGATTTGCACTTTTTAACTGGTTTTGCAATATCAGACATTAACACAAATTTACACACATGTGCGCAAGGAGTATGGACATTAATTGATGAAGTGTCCGATTTTTAACATGCATACATTTTAAGTAATACCCTCTTAACTGCTAGCTTGCCCCCAGATCATACCACCGGTTCTAAAAACCTCTTAAAATGTGGGCAGAAAAATCGCAAGAATTATGGTATCATTTAGAAAATTTTCACAAGTCCGCTCTATGAATGATCCATCTTTTTAGAGTTATGTTCTGGCCCCAAAGGGGTGTGGTTTCCCAAGTCACATGGTGTAGAAACCAGTTTGTCCAGTTTCTGCCAGGCTCAGAGGCCCTCCTCTCCCAGCTTGTGCCAAGAGGAAGCTGTTTTACGGTCCCCCAATAAACCATCTGCCTGGGCCCTGGAAGGCCCATTGTTCAAGAGGAAGCCATTTATGGCCACTTCAATAAACCCTCTGCCTGGGTCCTATGTTTAGTCTCTAGCAGTCCCTTGGTAATTCAATCAGAGAAGTGTCATATCCCTTTTGGTGGGAACAGCAAAAGGCAGCTAGGCCTGGGAACACAGCAGTTGTGCAAGTCTCAACTCCTGTCGGGGGTAGCTGGTGGAGTCATCCTTTGCTGGTTCAGTTGACAATATGGGCCGGTTTAACAAGGCTGAGTTGGGATGGTGTCAGCTAAATTTCCCACAACCATTTGGGGGGGATGGTGCATAGGTGGCCCCGATTGGTCCTCCACACACTGCCCCGCTTGGGCCACCCTGCACATCCTGTCCACGTCCCTATCGAGCCCACCTTTTGGAGGTCGGCCACCTTTGCCT
>PGSH02009369.1:0-47119 GCA_002915635.3 Ambystoma mexicanum | reverse complement strand
GATGGGGTGAGTGAGTGAGTGAGGGGCTGAGTGGACATGGGTGGGTGGGGTGGGCTAAGTGAGAGGGTGGGTGGGGGTGGGCTGAGTGGAGATTGGGTGGGGGGGCGGTTGCCACAGAGTTTTAAAGGATTTGGCTAGGCAAAAAGTTTGACGAATGTTTAGGGAAAGACAAGTCTTCGTAGTTTAGGAAAGTTGCATGCACTTTCTCGATGGCCGAAAAGATTTCCGGACCGCGTTTGCACAGTACCTTTGCAATGAAGAAAGCTGTAGCTGAGGCAGTTGTTCCTGGCAGTTCAAGCAGATCTCGCTGTTCCTGAGCTTCAGTCGTGGGGACAAGAAAGAGGATGTTGGGAGGTTCCTGCACTGCCCAGGGAAGAGGCCAAAAGCTGTAGCAAGATGTTGGTTTAAGGTGCGAGTGCCTTAAAGCCCACAAGCTGGTTTCCTTCCCTCTGGCTATCCGGTTTTCAACAGCACTCTGATGAAAATTGGACCAGAATAGGACAGTGTCCAGGAGGCTTGCGAGTTGGTTGTTCCCACCAAACTCAAGGGAAGAAGTTAACCTTGAAGGGCTTCTCTGTCGTCAGAGTTTCAGGTAATTCGAACCTGCAGCAGGGCTTCACCGGTCGTCCAGGAGTTGCAGCAGTCCTCTTCCTTCTTCTCCTTTTCGGTTCTTTCGTTCCAGTGGTCGACTCTGCTTTCCAAGTCCCACAGACCTGCTTTTAAACAGCTTTCCCCCATTCATTCCAGCCTGGCTGTCACTCACACAGCAGGGTGGCTGTCCTTGCCGGACCGGCAGTCGGCCAATCACGCCAGAGTGCATTCAGGTCTCCTAGGAGACTAAGCACAGGGAGTTTCGGGTACCTCCCTCACATCCTGTCCCCCCCAGACACTCAGGCGCTGGAGGAGGGCTTCAGCACTGAAGCCTGCCAAAGGCCAACGAACAAAGGGAACAAACCTGGTTTGGCGTACAGAGACAAACACAGGAAGGACCTTTCCTAAAAGAAATGGTGAAAAAAGATGACCGGAGTCTGTTTTTACAGATAGGTCTTGAGCGCCATATTGAAAAACATGGCTGACCCGATTTTTAGCTACCGTTGTTAGCGGTAGGGAAAAATCATGGTAGTTTGATCTAAACCACTGCCACCAGCCATTTAAAGTAGGAAAGGGTAACATTTTACTGTTACCTGAGTGTTTTGACTCAGGGGAAGCTAGGCAACCCCTCCAGCACTCGATAGTAATATAGTATGTGCTGGGTCAGTAAATTTAAAGAGACTAGTAAAGTCAATTTAACTTTACATGCCCTGGGAGACAGTAGTCAGTCCCAGGGAAGGTACTTAAACCTTGGGGAGTCTAAAAGACAACCCTGTGCCACTGCACTGAGGGTGCTGTGTTACACACAAGAAAAAGATGATGCCCATGGAGTGGTTTTAATACTCCATAACCAAAGAACATAAAAGTAAAACACACATCAAAATACATGAAAGAGCGGGAAAAAAAGGCTCACACTCTTTCCAGGTAAAAAATAAAATCCTAGAAATCCAGCAAAGTTGCTGGGCATCTCAAAAGGTAAGGGAAATTAGCACATTTTGAGAATTCTCCCTAACAATGGGGTGGGGAGGGGGCCGAGTGGAGATGGGGTGGGGCCGAGTGGAGATGAGTGGGTGAGTAGAGAGTGGGGGTAGGTGGGTGGGGGTAGAGAGTGGGGTCTGTGGGTGGGAGGGGTCGAGAGTGGGTGGGTGGGTGGGGGTGACGAGTGGAGATGGGGTGGGTGGGTGGGTGTCCAAGAGCAGAGGGAGGGCATGGGTGAGTTCAAGAGCAGAGGGAGGGTGGGTGAGTGGGGGTGAGTCCAAGAGCAGAGGGCGGGTGGGTTGGAGAGTGGGGGTGAGTCCAAGAGCAGAGGGAGAGTGGGGGTGAGTCCAAGAGCAGAGGAAGGGCAGGTGGGTGAAGGTCCAAGAGCAGAGGAAGGGTGTGTCGGTGGGGGTCCAAGAGCAGAGGAAGGGTGTGTGGGTGGGGGTCCAAGAGCAGAGGAAGGGTGTGTGGGTTTGGGGGCGCGATTGGAGGTGGGGTGGGGGTCCAAGAGCAGGGGGAGAGTGGGCCGGTGGGTGTCCAAGAGCAGAGGGAGGGGGTGCCGGTGGCTGGCTTTTTGTCCAAGAGCAGAAGGGAGGGAGGGCGGGTGGGATGGTGTCCAAAAGCAGAGGGAAGGAGGGCGGGTGGATGGGTGCCCAAGAGCAGATGGGGAGGGCGGCTGCCCAAGAGCAGAGGGCAGGTGGGTGGGTGCCCAAGAGCAGAGGGCGGGTAGGTGGGTGAGTGCCCAAGAGCAGACGGAGGGTGGGTGGGTGCATGCCCAAGAGCAGAAGGAGGTGGGTCGGTGGATGGGTGCCCAAGAGCAGAGGGATTTCCCAAGAGCAGACGGAACGAGAGTGGGTGTCCAAGAGCAGATTGGGTGTCCAAGAGCAGAGGAGGGTGGGTGGGGGTCAGGGCTGGACTGGGAACTAAAAGAGGCCCTGGAAATAATTACTGGGGACAATAAAAGGCCCTGGAAATAAAGTTCAAAGTGGCCCCATATAACACATTTTCAGCAAGCCCAATGCTTTTCCTATGAGAAAATTTGGAAATACCACAGAAAAGAGGCCCAGGGTGCAGAGGCCCACCCGGAAATCTCCAGAGTTCCCTATAGGCCAGTCCACCCCTGGTGGGGGTCAAAGAGCAGAGGGTGGGTGTGGGTCCAAGAGCAGAGGCTTGGGTCCAAGAGCAGAGGGAGGGTGGGTTGGTGGGGGTCCAAGAGCAGAGGGAGGCGGGTGTCCAAGAGCAGAGGGAGGGAGGGCGGGGGTCCAAGAACAGAGGGAGGGTGGGTGGGTGGGGGGTGTCCAAGAGCAGAGTGGGGTGGGTGGTGGGGGTGGTCCAAGAGCAGAGGGAGGGAGGTGGGTGGTGCCCAAGAGCAGAGGGAGGGAGGTTGGGTGCCCAAGAGCAGAGGGATTGGCTGTCCAGGAGCAGAGGGAGGGTGGGTGTCTGGGTTTGTCCAAGAATAGAGGGTGGGTGCCAAGAGCGGAGGGAGGGTGGGTGGGTGCCCAAGAGCAGAGGGATTGGCTGTCCAGGAGCAGAGGGAGGGTGGGTGTCTGGGTTTGTCCAAGAATAGAGGGTGGGTGCCCAAGAGCGGAGGGAGGGTGGGTGGGTGCCCAAGAGAGGAGGGAGAGAGTGAGGGAGGGAGGGGAGGGAGGGAGAGACGGAGGGTGGTTGGCTGCCCCAGAGAGGAGGGAGGGAGGGTGGGTGCCCAAGAGCAGAGGAGGGAGGGTGGGTTATTGGGTGGGTGCCCAAGAGTAGAGGGAGGGTGGGTGGGTGTCCAAGAGCAAAGGGACGGTGGGTGTCCAAGAGCAGAGGGAGGGTGGTTGGGTGCCAAGAGTAGAGGCTGGGTTGGTGGGTGGGGGTCCTGGAGCAGAGGCTTCGTCCAGGAGCAGAGGCTGGGTGGGCGTTTGTCCAAGTGCAGAGGGTGGGTGGGTGGTGGGGGGTCCAAGAGCAAACGGTGGGTGGAGGGTGGGTGGTTGGGTCAGTGGGGGTCCAAGAGCAGAGGGTTCGGGTGTCCAAGAGCAGAGGGTGGGCGGGTGGGTGGAGGTCCAAGAGCAGAGGGTGGGTGGGAAAGAGCAGATTGGGTGTCCAAGAGCAGAGGGAGGGTGGGGGTCCAAGAGCAGAGGGTGGGTGGGTCCAAGAGCAGAGGCTTGGGTCCAAGAGCAGAGGGCGGCGGGTGGGTGGGGGTCCAAGAGCAGAGGGAGGGAGGGAGGGAGAGTGGGTGGGTGTCCAAGAGCAGAGGGAGGGAGGGCGGATGGTGGGTGTCCAAGAGCAGAGGAGGGAGGAGGGAGTACATGGGTGGGTGTCCAAGAGCAGAGGGAGGGGGTGGGTGGGGGTCCAAGAGCAAGGAGGGAGGTGGGTGGTGTCCAAGAGCAGAGGGAGGAGGGTAGGTGGTGGTGTCCAAGAGCAGAGGGAGGGTTTGTCCAAGAGCAGAGGGAGGGTGGGTGTCCAAGAGCAGAGGGAGGGTGGGTGGGTGGCCGTCCAGAGCAGAGGGATGGAGGGTGGGTGGTTGGGTGGGGTCCAAGAGCAGAGGGTGGGTGGGTGGATGGGCGGGGGTCCAAGAGCAGAGGGTGGGTAGGTGGCGGGGTGTCCAAGAGCAGAGGGAGAGAGGTGGGTGGGTGAGTGGGTATCCAAGAGCAGAGGAAGGGTGGTTGTTCAAGAGCATATGGAGGTGTGGGTGGGTGGTGCTCCAAGATCAGATGGTGGGTGGGGTGGGGCCAAGGCAGAGGGATGGTGGGTGGGGGGTCCAAGAGCAGAGGGCGGTCCAAGAGCAGAGGTGGGTGGGTGGGGGCGGGGGTTCCAAGAGCAGAGGGTGGGTGGATGGGGGGCGGGGGTTCCAAGAGCAGAGGGTGGTGGTTGGGGTGGGGGGACCAAGAACAGAGGGTGGGTGGTCAGTGGTGGGGGATCCAAGAGCAGAGGGTGGGTGGGTTGGGGGGTGACCAGACCAGAGGGTGGGTGGGTGCCCAAGAGCAGAGGTAGGGAGCGCTGGTGGGTCGGTGTCCAAGAGCAGAGGGAGGGAGGGAGGGTGGGTGTCCAAGAGCAGAGGGAGGCAGGGTGGGGGGTGTCCAAGAGTGGAGGGTGGGGAGGGTGGGTCTATGTCCAAGAGCAGAGGGTGGGTGGCTGGGGGTGGGGGACCAAGAACAGAGGGTGGGTGGTCGGTGGCGGGGGATCCAAGAGCAGAGGATGGGTGGGTGGGTGGATGGGTGTCCAAGAGCAGAGGGAGGGAGGGTGGCTGGGTGGGTGGGTATCCAAGAGCAGAGGGAGGGAGGGTGGCTGGGTGTCCAAGAGCAGAGAGAGGCAGGGTGGTGGGTGTCCAAGAGCGGAGGGTGGGAGGGTGGGTTTATGTCCAAGAGCAGAGGGTGGGTGGTTGAGGGTGGGGACCAAGAACAGAGGGTGGGTGGTCGGTGGGGGGGATCAGAGCAGAGGGAGGGTGGGCGGGTGTTTGTCCAAGAGCAGAGGGAGGGTGGGTGGGTGGGTGTCCAAGAGCAGAGGGAGGGAGGGTGGGTGGGTGTCCAAGAGCAGAGGGAGGGAGGGTGGGTGGGTGTCCAAGAGCAGAGGGAGGGAGGGTTGGTGGGTGTCCAAGAGCAGAGGAGGGAGGGAGGGTGGTGGGTGGGTGTCCAAGAGCAGAGGGAGGAGGGGGGGTGGGTGGGTGTCCAAGAGCAGAGGAGGGAGGGTGACTGGGTGGGTGGGTTCCAAGAGCAGAGGGAGGGTGGGTGTCCAAGAGCAGAGGGAGGGTTTGTCCAAGAGCAGAGGGAGGGTTGGTGTCCAAGAGCAGATTGGCCGTCCAGAGCAGAGGGTGGGTGGGGTCCAAGAGCAGAGGTGGGTGGCTGGGTGGGCAGGGGGGTCCAAGAGCAGAGGGTGGGTAGGTGGGCGGGAGGTCCAAGAGCAGAGGGAGAGAGGGTGGGTGGGTGAGTGGGTGTCCAAGAGCAGAGGGAGGGAGGGTGGTTGTTCAAGAGCATAGGGAGGTGTGGGTGGGTGGTGCTCCAAGATCAGAGGGTGGACGGGATGGGGTCCAAGAGCAGAGGGAGGGTAGGTTGCGGGTCCAAGAGCAGAGGGCGGGTCCAAGAGCAGACGGTGGGTGGGTGGGGCGGGCGAGGATTTTCCAAGAGCAGAGGGTGGGTGGTTGGGGGTGGGGGGACAAGAACAGAGGGTGGGTGGTGGTGGCGGGGGATGCAAGAGCAGAGGGTGGGTGGGTGGGGGGTGACCAAGACCAGAGGGTGGGTGGGTGTCCAAGAGCAGAGGTAGGGAGGCGGTGGGTCGGTGTCCAAGAGCAGAGGGAGGGAGGGTGGGTGGGTGGGTGTCAAAGAGCAAGGAGGGTGGGTGGGTGGTTGTCCAAGAGCAGAGGTGGGTGGGTGGGTGTGGGGCAAGAGCAGAGGAGGTGGGTGGGGGGTGTCCAAGAGCAGAGGGTGGGTGGTGGTGTCCAAGAGCAGAGGGAGGGAGGGTGGCTGGTGGGTGGTGTCCAAGAGCAGAGGGAGGAGGGTGGTGGCTGTCCAAGAGCAGAGGGAGGCAGGGTGGGTGGGTGTCCAAGAGCGGAGGGTGGGAGGGTGGGTTTATGTCCAAGAGCAGAGGGTGGATGGTTGAGGGTGGGGGACCAAGAACAGAGGGTGGGTGGTCGGTGCGGGGGATCCAAGAGCAGAGGGTGGGTGGGTGTCCAAGAGCAGAGGGAGGGAGGGTGGGTGGGTGTCCAAGAGCAGAGGAAGGGGCTGGGTGGTGGTGTCCAAGAGCAGAGGGAGGGAGGGTGGGTGGGTGTCCAAGAGCAGAGGGAGGGTTTGTCCAAGAGCAGAGGGAGGGTGGGTGTCAAGAGCAGAGGGTGGGTGGTTTATTGGCCGTCCAGAGCAGAGGGAGTGTGGGTGGGTGGGTCCAAGAGCAGAGGGTGGGTGGGTGGGCGGGGGATCCAAGAGCAGAGGGTGGGTGGGTGGCGGGGGTCCAAGAGCAGAGGGTGGGTGGGTGGGCGGGGGTCCAAGAGCAGAGGGTGGGTGGGTGGGCGGGGTCCAAGAGCAGAGGGTGGTGTGGTGGGCGGGGTTCCAAGAGCAGAGGGAGAGGGTGGGTGGGTGAGTGGGTGTCCAAGAGCAGAGGAGGGGAGGGTGGTTGTTCAAGAGCATAGGGAGGTGTGGGTGGGTGCGGGTCCAAGAGCAGAGGGTTGGTGGGGGGGTCCAAGAGCAGAGGGCGGGTCCAAGAGCAGAGGGTGGGTGGGGGCGGGCGGCAGTACCAACAGCAGAGTGTGGGTGATTGGGCGTGGGTGACCAACACCAGAGGGTAGGTGGGTGTCCAAGAGCAGAAGTAGGGAGCGCTGGTGGGTCGGTATCCAGAGAGCAGAGGGAGGGAGGGAGGTGGGTGTCCAAGAGCAGAGGGAGCAGGGTGGGTGGGTGTCCAAGAGCGAAGGGTGGGAGGGTGGGTTTTATGTCCAAGAGCAGAGGAGGGTGGGAAGGTGGGTTGGGTGTCCAAGAGCAGAGGGAGGGTGGGAAGGTGGGTTGGGTGTCCAAGAGCAGAGGGAGGGTGGGTTTATGTCCAAGAACAGAGGGAGGGAGTGTGGGTGGGTGTCCAGGAGCAGAGGGTGGGTGGGTGTCCAAGAGCAGGGGTGGGTGGGTGGGTGGATGTCCAAGAGAGGAGGGTGGGTGGGTGGGCGGGTGTCCAAAGAGAAGAGGTGGGTGGGTGGTGGGTGGTGTCCAAGAGCAGAGGGAGGGTGGGTGGGTAGGTGGATGTGTCCAAGAGCAGAGGGAGGGAGGGAGGGTGGGAGGGTGTGTGTGTGTCCAAGAGCAGAGGGAAAGGTGGGTGGGGCTGAGTGGCGGTGGTGTGGTTGGGTGGGCCCAAGTGGAGATGGAGTGGAAGGGTGTGTTGACCCAAGTGTAGGTGGGGTCACCGAGTGGAGGTGGGGTGGATGGGTGTCCAAGAGGAATGGTGGGTTGGTGTCCAAGAGCAGAGGGAGATTGGGTTTGTGGTTGTGTGTGTATGTGTGGGTGTGTGTGTACAAGAGCAGAGGAGGGTGGGTGGGTCAGTGTTAGGGAGAATTCTCCAAATGTGCTAATTTCCCTTACCTTTTGAGACCCCCAGCAACTTTGCTGGATTTCTAGGATTTGATTTTTTACCTGGCAAAAGTGTGAGCCTTTTTTTCCCACTCTTCCATGTATTTTGTGTGTTTTACTTTTGTGTTCCTTGGTAATGGAGTTTTTAAAACAACCTCCATGGCATCATCTTTTTCTGTGTGTCACACAACATCTTCAGTGCAGTGGCAGAGGGGTGTCTTTCAGACTCCAAGGTTTAAATACCTTTCCTGGGACTGACTACTGTCTAACAGGGCATGTAAAGTTAAATTGACTTTACTAGTCTCTTTAAATGTACTGACCCAGCACACACTATCTTCCTGTAGAGTGCTGGAGGGGTTTCTTAGCTTCCCCTGAGTCAAAACACTCATGTAACAGTAAAATGTTACATTTTTCCTATTTTAAATGGCTGGTGGCAGTGGTTTAGATCAACTACCGTGATGTTTCGCAACCGCTAACAACGGTAGCTCAAAATCAGGGGTAGCCATGTTTTTCAATATGGCGCCCGAGACCTATCTTCTGTGCTGAAGCCCTCCTCTGGCGCCTGAGTGTCTGGGGTAGTCAGGATGTGAGGGAGGTGCCCGAAACTCCCTGTGCTTAGTCTCCTAGGAGACCTGAATGCACTCTGGTGTGATTGGCCGGCTGGCTCTCCGGCAAGGACAGCCACCCTGCTGTGTGAGTGACAGCCAGGCCGAATGAATGGGGGAAAACTGTTTAAAAGCCGGTCTGTGGGACTTGGAAAGCAGAGTCGACCACTGGAACGAAAGAACCGAAGAGGAGATGAAGGAAAAGGGACTGCTGCAACTCCTGGACGACCGGTGAAGCCCTGCTGCAGGTCCGAATTGCCTGAAACTCCGACGACAGAGAAGCCCTTCAAGGTTAACTTCTTCCCTTGAGTTTGTGGGAACAACCAACTCGCAAGCCACCTGGACACCATCCTATTCTGGTCGAATTTTCTTCAGAGTGCTGTTGAAAACCGGATAGCCAGAGGGAAGGAAACCAGGGGACTTTAAGGCACTCACACCTTAAACCGACGTCTTGCTACAGCTTTTGGCCTCTTCCCTGGGCAGTGCAGAAACCTCCCGACATCCTCCTTCTTGTCCCCATGACTGAAGCTCAGGAACAGCGAGATCTGCTCGAACTGCCAGGAACAACTGCCTCAGCTAAAGCTTTCTTCATTTAAAAAGGTAATGTGCAAACGCGGTCCGGAAATCTTTTCGGCCATCGAGAAAGTGCGTGAAACTTTCCTCAACTACGATGGCTTGTCCTTCCCTTAACATTCATCAAACTTTTCGCCCAGCCAAATCCTTTAAAAAAGTGTGGCAAAGACTTAACCGTTACATACCAGAAATTTGCTATCCTATACAAGAGAGTCTGAACCATTGACTTTGACCCAGGCCTATTGAGAAGAATTGCTGGTTGTATTTAACTGAAACCCTTTGCCCTGCCTATGAATGTATTTGGGCTGTCTATTCTTATAACCTTGTCTTTTCCTCCCTTTTCGAAGGTTCTGAAGTGCCATTTTGCTCCTACTTCATTTTTTAGCTAAACTTGTTCAGTTACTTACCGGTTGGATTTTTGTGGTGTATTAGTGTGTGATATTGAGCTACTAGTGCTAGTGTAATGTTTTACAAATGATTGAGTAAATACAATTATATTCTTTTGCTAAGAAACCTTGAGTAAGTGTTTGCTTGAATCACTGTATTGGTTGGTCCTTTGTGTAACTTGTTCTATTGCTCACTTTTTAAAACTCTTGATATAAGTCTGGCTGCTCAGCCATCGCTACCACTTGACTGTGTAGTACAGGCTTGTACCAAATATGCTTACACTTGTAGTCCTAATTACCTGTAGTGTTTCCAAAGGGTACTGCAGGTGATTCTGCCTAACAAGGATGGGTCCAAGAGCAGAGGGAGTGTGGGTGGCAAGAGCAGAGGGAGGGTGGGTTTGTCCAAGTGCAGATGGCGGATGGGTGGGTGAGTTTGTCTAAGAGCAGAGGGAGCGTGGGTGGATGTCTGGGTTTGTCCAAGAGCAGTGGGTGGGCGGGTGCCCAAGAGCAGAGGGAGGGTGGGTGGGTGTCCTAGAGCAGAGGGTGGGTGGGTTGTGTGTGTGTGTCCTAGAGCAGAGCGTGGTGGGTGGGTGTGTGTCCAAGAGCAGAGGGTGGGTGGGTGGGTGTGTGTCCAAGAGCAGAGGGTGGGTGGGTGGGTGTGTGTCCAAGAGCAGAGGGTGGGTGGGTGGTTGTGTGTCCAAGAGCAGAGGGTGGGTGGTGGTGTGTGTCCAAGAGCAGAGGGTGGGTGGGTGGGTGTGGTGTCCAAGAGCAGTGGGTGGGTGGTGTGTGTGTGTCCAAGAGCAGAGGGTGGGTGGGTCGGTGTGTGTCCAAGAGCAGTGGTGGGGTGGGTGTGTGTGTGTCCAAGAGCAGAGGTGGGTGGGTGGAGTGTGTCCAAGAGCAGAGGGAGGGTGGGTGGATGTGTGGGTGGTGTGTGGGTGGTGATGTGTGTGTGTGTGTCCAGAGCAGAGAAGGGTGAGTGGGTATGTGTCCAAGAGAGAGAGAGGGTGGGTGGTGTGTGTGTTTCCAAAGGCAGAGGAGTGAGGGTGGGTGGGTGGCTGGGTGTGTGTCCAAGAACAGAGGGAGGGTGGGTGGTGGTTGTGTGTCCAAGAACAGATGGTGGGTGTGTGTCCAAGAGCAGAGGGCAGGGTTAGTCCAAGAGCAGATGGTGGGTGGGTGTCCAAGAGCAGAGGCTGGTGGGTGGTTGGCTGGGGGTGTCCAAGAGCAGAGAGTGGGTGGGGGTCCAAGAGCAGAGGCTGGTTGGGGGTCCAAGAGCAAAGGGAGGGTTAGTCCAAGAGTAGAGGCTGGGTGGGGGTCCAAGAGCAGAGGGAGGGTGGGTGTGTGTCCAAGAGCAGAGGGTGGGTGGGTGGGAGGTTAGTCCAGAGAAGAGGTCCAAGAGCAGAGGCTGGGTGGGCGTCCAAGAGCAGAGGGAGGGTGGGTAGGTGGGAGGGAGGGTTAGTCCAATCTTAGAGGCTGGGTGGGGTCCAAGACAGAGGAGGGAGGGTGGGTGTGTGTCCAAGAGCAGAGGGTGGGAGGGTGGGAGGATTAGTCCAAGAGCAGAGGCTGGGTGGGCGTCTAAGAGCAGAGGGAGGGTGGGTAGGTGGGAGGGAGGGTTAGTCCAAGAGCAGAGGCTGGGTGGCGGTCCAAGAGAAGAGGCTGGGTGGGCGGGCGAGTTGGGGTCCAAGAGCAGGGGGAGGGTGGGTGTCCAATGTTAGGGAGATTTCTCACACAAGTGCTTAATTCCCTCTACCTTAGAGACCTCCAACTCTTTTGCTATATTTTGGGGCTTTGAACTTTTCCTTTTCATTTTGATGTGTGTTTTACTTTTGTGTTCTTTGGTTATGGAGTTTTAAACCAACTCCATAGGCATCATCTTTTTCTGTGTGTCACACAGAACCCTCAGTGCAGTGGCAAAGGGGTGTCTTTCAGACTCCCCAAGGTTTAAATACCTTCCCTGGGACTGACTACTGTCTCCCAGAGCATGTAAAGTTAAATTGACTTTCCTAGTCTCTTTAAATTTACTGACCCAGCACACACTATCTTCCTATAGAGTGCTGGAGGGGTTGCCTAGCTTCCCCTGAGTCAAAACACTCATGTAACAGTCAAATGTTACCCTTTCCTACTTGAAATGGCTGGTGGCAGTGGTTTAGATCAAATTACCATGATTTTTCCAGACCGCAAAGCGCGTAGCTAAAAATCGGGTCAGCCATGTTTTTCAATATGGCGTCCAAGACCTATCCGTAAAAACAGACTCTGGTTGTGTTTTTTTCACCATTTCTTTTAAGAAAGGTCCTCCTTGTGTTTGTCTCAGCGCGCCAAACCAGGTTTAGTCCCTTTTGTTCGATGCCCTTTGACGGGCTTCAGTGCTGAAGCCCTCCTTGGGGTGGACAGGATGTGAGGGAGGTGCCCGAAACTCTCTGTGCTTAGTCTCCTGGGAGACCTGAATGCACTCTGGTGTGATTGGCCGACTGGCTGTCCGGCAAGGACAGCCACCCTGCTGTGTAAGTGATAGCCAGGCTGGTATGAATGGGGAAAACTGTTTAAAAGCAGGTCTGTGGGACTTGGAAAGCAGAGTCGACCACTGGAACGAAAGAAACAAAGAGGAGAGGAAGGAAGAGGACTGCTGCAACTCCTGGACGACCGGTGAAGCCCTGCTGCAGATCTGAATTGCCTGAAACTCCGACGACAGAGAAGCCCTTCAAGGTTAACTTCTTCCCTTGAGTTTGGTGGGAACAACCAACTCGCAAGCCACCTGGACACTGTCCTATTCTGGTCGAACTTTCATCAGAGTGCTGTTGAAAACCGGAAAGCCAGAGGAAAGGAAACAAGCTTGTGGACTTTAAGGCACTCGCACCTTAAACCGACGTCTTGCTACAGCTTTTGGCCTCTTCCCTGGGCAGTGGGGGAATCTCCCGACGTCCTCCTTCTTTTCCCCACGACTGAAGCTCAGGAACAGCGAGATCTGCTTGAACTGCCAGGAACAACTGCCTCAGCTACAGCTTTCTTCATTGCCAAGGTACTGTGCAAACGCGGTCCGGAAATATTTTCGGCCATCGAGAAAGCATGTGAAACTTTCCTCAACTAAGAAGGCTTGTCCTTCCCTTAACATTCTTCAAACTTTTCGCATAGCCAAATCCTTTAAAAATCTGTGGCAAAGACTTAACTTTTACCAGAACTCTGCTATCCTATACAAAAGACTCTGAACCATTGACTTTGGCCCAGGCCTATTGAGAAGAATTGCTGGTTGTATTTAACTGAAACCCTTTGCCCTGCCTTTGAATGTATTTGGGCTGTCTATTCTGATTACCTTGTCTTTTTCCCTCCTTTACTAATTAACTGAAGTGCCATTTTGCTCCCACTTCGTTTTGGAGCTAAACTTGTTCACTTACTTACCGGTTGGATTTTTGTGGTGTATTAGTGTGTGATATTGAGCTACTTGTGCTAGTGTAATGTTTTCTAACTGGCAGTGTAAATACATGTATATTCTTTTACTAAGAAACCTTGAATCTGTGTGTATTTGAATCACTGTATTGCTGGGTCCTTTGTGTAACTTATTCTACTGCTCACTCAACTCTTGAGATAAGTCTGGCTGCTCAGCCACTGCTACCACATAACTGTAGTACAGGCTTGTACCAAAGGTGAAATTGTACTGACACTTGTAGTCTTAATTGCCTGTAATGTCAAGTGGAGGCCTAGCCTGGATTGGTGCTCCCTGAAAATAACGCTGGGCTAGCCACCACTCAGGATGGTAGCCCTTCCAAAGGCCTGGATTGGTGCTCCCTGAAAAGAACGCTGGGCTAGCCACCACTCAGGATGGTAGCCCTTCCAAAGGCCTGGATTGGTGCTCCCTGAAAAGAACGCTGGGCTAGCCACCACTCAGGATGGTAGCCCTTCCAAAGGCCTGGATTGGTGCTCCCTGAAAAGAACGCTGGGCTAGCCACCACTCAGGATGGTAGCCCTTCCAAAGGCCTGGATTGGTGCTCCCTGAAAAGAACGCTGGGCTAGCCACCACTCAGGATGGTAGCCCTTCCAAAGGCCTGGATTGGTGCTCCCTGAAAATAACGCTGGGCTAGCCACCACTCAGGATGGTAGCCCTTCCAAAGGCCTGGATTGGTGCTCCCTGAAAAGAACGCTGGGCTAGCCACCACTCAGGATGGTAGCCCTTCCAAAGTATCATTACACTGGCCCACGAGGAAGCCTTTCTAGCATCTGTTGGGGTTCAGAGAAGCTCTACATCTAGATCCATAGAAAGCAGAGAAACCTTTGGAGGTTTGTGCTCGAGGGCAGCAGTGTTCATCCGATGTTTGGCCACTCCATGGACATCCATGACCTAGTGCTGGTCGTTGCTCATGTCATTAGGCTGCGTCAACATGTTTATCTTTACCTGGAGGTATTTACTTCAGAGGTAGGTCGTCGCTTTTGACACCCATTCTACAGTCACTTCAGGAGACAATGGATCTCCTCAGATCACCAGAAATATCGTCATCGTTGGTGTGTCTTGTGTGGTATTTCTAATGCGTCACTTTCCATTGGCGCATGCAGCTACATAGTGCTGCTGGATCTCTCGGTGTGCAGTAGCTGCATGGCTGTCATGACCACAGGCTAAGCTCCTATTATAGTCCAAGGAAAGAACAGGTTCAAGAGGGTTCCTCTAGGGAAGTCGGGTTTTTGCTCTAGCTGGGTCATTGTAATTCTATTCCCCATGTTTATTATTGGTTCTGGGTTCCTTAATGGCCGCTGGTTTGAGCCTCTCAGTTATTTAGCCAGCGGTTCTAGTCGTTTTCCTTGCAGGCTATTTAAGCCCCGCCCATCCGGAGGCTCGCACTTCGCGTCGTTCATCTGAGTTCAGATGTAACACTCGCCGCGTATTCACAGCCCTCTGTCTACAGCTAAATTCCCTTTTATTTATTTTCACAGTTATTTAGCCTTCTGTCCCGTTAGCATTTTAGTACCATTGTTAGTTTATCTTCCCTGCTGTTATTCTGGTCTCTCCAGTTCCAGTCACTGCCTGTAGTTTTGTTCCTGTCAGAGCTGTCTTCTCGCCTCACAGTCAGTACGCTGTATCCCTCACGCGAGTACATTCTAGTTTGTATGGATGGATTTATTTTTGTCCTAGCTTTTCGATTAGCGTAACTCTGTCATGAAAGGGGTTTTGCCAGTTAGGAATTTTGCTTGAGATAGGCGTGTTATTGTCAAATTCTTTTGTGACACACACGTACTTTGTAATTGATATGATATATGATATGGCATTTGTAACGCACCTATACACAAGTGTTTCAAGGCGCGACGAGGCGGGGGGGAACACAGGGAGACAGACAACGATCCTACTAGGCCAGGTGACATTCAGACCGCGCAAGTGCAAGGTTAGAGGGGACTGGGAAAAGTGCAAGGGGAAGGGGGGAGGGGGAAAAGTGCTGAACATGGTTAGTAGAATACAAGATAAATAATAGGGCCAGCTGGTGGCAAGTGCAAGGAAGTGCAGTACATGGTTAGTAGAATACAAGATAAATAATAGGGCCAGCTGGTGGCAAGTGCAGGTAAGTGCCGGGAGAAGGGGCTGTGGGATACAGAGACAGTCCCGTAGTGCAGGTAGGCAGTGCAGGGAAGAGTAGCTGGGCCAAGAACCGAGAACGATGAGTGGCCCAGTAGCAGATTCGGAGCAGGTTCAGTGGTTTTAGCAGGGGAGAGAGGGAGAGAAAGCAGAGGCAAAGAGGAAGGTTTTGAGGTGCTTCCGGAACCGGAGATGGTTCTCCTCAAGTTTCAGGGAGGCAGGAAGGCTGTTCCAGACGGAGGCCCCTGCTGCGGAGAGAGATCTACCCCCAGAGAAGCGACTGACCCTGAGGTAGTTGGAGGTGGATGAGCGAAGAGCTCGAGAGGGAAGATATTTAGGAAGAGAGAGTTGAAGGTATTTTGGCCCAAGGCCCCAGAAGGCCTTGTGGACAATGCAGAGGGTTTTGAACTTAATCCTCGCAGGCACTGGGAGCCAGTGTAGTGATTTCAGTCCTGGAGAGATACAGTCCTTGGGGTTGAGGCCAAGGACAAGTCTCGCAGTCCTGTTCTGGATGAGTTGCAAAGGGCGGAGAGTAGAGGCAGGAAGATTTAGATAGAGGCTGTTACAGTAGTCCAGCTTTGAGAGAACCAGGGGTCTGGAGACAGCAAGCTTCTGGGGGAAGGAGAGGAAAGGAAGGATCCCTCTGAGGAGGTGTAGCTGGTAGTGTGACTTCTTAGAGACGTCAGATATGTGTGGAGAGAAAGAGAGTGTGGAGTCGAAGATGAACCCAAAGTTTTTTGCCTTGCAGGTAGGCACAGGAAGAGGGCCAAGGGAGGCCAGCCAGAGAGCTGCAGGGAAGGAGGGAGTGGGTGTGCCGATAAGTAGAATCTCAGTCTTACTGGCATTAAGGCAGAGGTCGTTGGCGGCACACCATTCCTGGATAGCAGACAGACAGTCAGAGATGAGGGAAGGGGAAGAGGAGGCCGAGGGTAGCCTGAAAATGAGTTGCGCATTGTTATTGTAAGCATTCTACTTGCTGCAGAGCTGTTTTCTGGTGTGACCTGTTACACGTTGTTTCAGGATATACAGAATAGTCAGGCATTTCATTAGGAGGTTAACACAGTGAACTTTTCACACAGTTTTGTGTCAGTAAATAAACACAAGTATTACTCCAGTAATTAGCACGGAGGCTTATCTGAATTTTCAGTCTCTGTGTTATTCTATCTAAACACCTATATCTATACACCATAGTGCAGATATTTTTTCTCCGAGTTGAGTGACACCACAGCCATTGTTTCTCTATTGGTTCTTTTCATTAGGCTTGATTGTTACTCTCTATCATCCACTTCTTCCACATTTAACTTGTTCCACGTATTATAACATTATTAGCCCCTTAGCTTATTGCCCTCCTCCAGAGGTCTCCATCTTCAGAACATGCGCCCCTGTAAGAACAGGATGGATAGCTCACCAAACTAAAAACCAAGGTGAGTTACAGTTTGTCTGAATAGCTACATACTCAGGTTCTCCTATAGTAGGAAGAAAACTAAGGAGGGGAACATTGTTATTATTTTCACAGGAGTTATGTGTCTTGCCCTCAGGAAGGTAGAAGTCAGTCAGAGCTCCAGAGGGTCCCCGCAGAGTCCAGGTAAGCGTTACAGAACGCGAAGCCCACTTTGAAAATAACTCTGCCTTGACATTATGAAGACTCCTGAAGTAGACCAGTTGGCACAGTTTTTGGGGGAATTAAGAGCTGAGGTCCATGCGGCCCGCTCAGAGACTTGTGCCCTGCGGAGAGAGTTAATTGTGAACCAGGATCGCACCGATGAATTAGCACGCCAGCTTTTGCAAGCCCAAGCTGATCAAATTCCCTTGCCTACTGCCAGTACTTCTGCTCCAGTTTCAGTCACACCTCCTACACCAGTCCAAGTAATTGTTCCCGGCAATACCCCATTAGCTCCTCCTGAACGCTTTCTAGGGGATCCTAAGAAGTTTGCGGTTTTCCTTTACCAATGCCAGCTCCATTTTCTCTGTCGCCCTGGTGTATTCCCCTCTGATCAGGCCAAGGTAGCGTTCATATTATCTTATTTGGGCGGTTATGCAGCTGATTGGTCAATTCCGTTAGTCAATAGGGATGATCCGAATTTGAGGAATCTTTCAGAATTCCAGAAGGAGATGGAGAAATGATTTGCACGTCATACTCAGGGTCAGGCTCTAGATAATGAGTTACTTTCGCTTCGCCAGGGTAACCAGGAATTGTTGGCGTATGTGGCAACCTTTAATAGATTGGTGGCAGAAACCAATTGGCCCACAGAGAAAAGAACCACCTTATTTCAGAGAGGGCTACGTAGTGAATTGAAAGATGTCTTGGCTCAGGTGGTTAATCCTCCCGAAGGAATTGCAGAATTTATTGATTTAACTGTTCAACTTGATCAGCGATTGCAAGACAGGAAAGTGGATCGCTTGCGTTCAGAGAACAGAACTTATTTTGTTCGCCCCAAAGAAAATCTGTTGAGAGCCAGTTCAGAGAGTCACGTTGAACCTATGCAATTAGGAGCTGTTAGAGGACCCTTATCACAGGCGGAAAGAGACAAGAGACGCCAGCAACAGTTGTGTCTTTACTGTGGTAAGGCTGGTCATTTTCTCAAGGAGTGTCCTATGAAACCCTCCCGGAAGCCTATTGGAGGCGTCAATCCAGAAAAGAAGGACCTGAATTCGGAAAACTCCAGTGCCCGACAAGTGTAGAGGTCAGCTTGTCGAGCATGGAAAAAGGTTTGTTGACCTCACACTTTGTTTTTCCCATTACCTTATCCAGTCCAGAACAGCCCACCAGAATGCATGCTTTACAAGCTTTCATCGATTGTGGAGCAGTTGGTAATTACATGGATATAAATTTGGCAACTTGGATGGGTTTTCCTCATGTGGACAAGCACGAAGCTGAAAATGTATCAGCAGTTGATGGTACTCCTTTAGCTTCTGGTCCTGTCATTCAATGCACAGCTACCCTTATCATGCGCTGTCAGGAAAAACATGGAGAGAGAACATATACTTGGCCTGCCCTGGTTGGAGAAACATAACCCAGGGATAGATTGGCGAACTCGATCACTGACATTTGCTGCAGATTGCAGAGACTTTTGCTGTAAATTTAACCCTCAGGAAATCCCTGTTTCACGAAGAAGTTTCCTGTTTCAACACTGGGATTAATAGGTTTACTTCCTCCAGAGTATTCTGAATTCCGAGATGTCTTTCAAGAAAGATTGGCCGAGGTACTTCCTCCACATCGACCCTATGATTGCCAAATTGATCTTCTTCCAGGAGGTGAAATTCCGTGTAGTCCGATTTATTCATTAACAGAGAAGGAAGATTCTCATCTGAAGAAATACTTAGACCAATACTTAGCCAACGGTTTCATTCGACCCTCAAAGTCTCCTGCTGCTTCTCCTCTCTTTTTCATAGCCAAAAAGGAAGGAGATCTCAGAACGTGCATTGATTACAGCGCACTTAACCAGATCACTGTCAAGAATCGATATCCCATTCCTCTCATTTCCAATTTATTGGACCAAATCAAGGGAGCTCGGATATTCACCAAACTTGATCTCAGAGGGGCGTATCACCTAATCCGAGTAAAAGAAGGCGAAGAGTGGAAGACTGCATTTCACACAAAATATGGTCTCTTCGAATACCAAGTTATGCCATTCGGACTGTGCAATGCGCCAGCAGCCTTTCAATGTTTTATGAATGACGTTTTGAGAGATCTACTTGATGTCTGCGCAGTAGTCTACATTGACGATATCTTGATTTTTTCAGCAACCCCCTCGGAGCATGTGGATCACGTCTTGGCTGTTTTGAAAAAACTGCGAGAAAACTCCCTTTTTGTGAAAATGGAAAAATGTTCATTTCATGTTTCCGAAGTTGAGTTTCTAGGATTTGTGTTGTTCTCTCAAGGAGTCAAGATGGATATTCGAAAGGTGGATGCAATTCTATCATGGCCGGTCCCAACTTCTGTGAAGGGAGTCCAAAGCTTTTTAGGCTTTGCGAATTTCTATAGAAGATTTGTGGAAAAGTTTTCGCAGTTGGTTCATCCCATCATGTCACTGCTTAAAAAGAACCAGAAATTTGAATGGTCCCAGGAGGCCAATGTCGCGTTTCAGACTCTCAAGTCCAATTTTACTGAGGCTCCCGTATTGAGACATCCTCATCCCGATTTGCCTTTCATTGTGGAGACTGATGCCTCCAGTCTTGCTATGGGTGCTGTCTTGTCACAAAGTGATCCACAGACTCATGTTTTACACCCAGTGGCGTTCTGGTCGAAGAAATTTTCAGCTGCAGAACAAAATTATACGATTACAGACAAGGAATTGTTGGCAATCAAGTGTGCATTAAAAGAATGGAGACATTATTTGCTAGGTGCTAAACACACGGTCACTATTCTCACTGACCATAGAAATTTGCAATATCTCCGCTCAGTCAAGGCACAGTCGGCTAGACAACTGCGATGGGCTCTATTCTTCGCTGAGTACGATTTTGTCATTACCTTTCGGCCAGGAGTCCGTAATGGAAAAGCGGATGCCTTGTCTCGAATTGGTATTGAAGATGAGGCTTTTGTTCCTCAGGTTCCAAACAACATCATTGCAGGAGAAAGGGTTTTAGGATTATTAAACACTTCGAATCCTTTCTATGAAGAACTACTGAAGGAATTTAAGAGGAAACTGGTTCCTGAGGAGTTGCTTACCTGGATAGCTAGAGGCAACCAATTCACCCTGCAGGAGGATATACCTCATTATCAAAATCGCTTGTATCTTCCTACTGAAGATTTAAGAAAACAAGTAATTGCTAACTACCATAGCTCCTTGCTCGAGGGTCACCCAGGGGTTACAAAGTCTTTGAAAAAAATCAAGAGGCACTACTGGTGGCCTACGTGGCGCAAGGATGTAATTCAATTTATTCAGACATGTGGAAATTGTGCACAAAATAAAAACACAAAGAAAAGACCGGCTGGTCTTCTTCAACCCTTGGATGTACCACCGAGTCCTTGGCATAACTTGTCAATGGATTTCATTACCGATCTTCCTCCTTGTAAGGGTTTTGACACTATGTTAGTGGTGGTTGATTTATTTTCCAAGATGGCACATTTCATAGCAGTACAAGGACTTCCAGCTGCTTCTGGAGAACATTGTTAAATTGCATGGTTTTCCCTCCGTTGTAATCTCTGACAGAGGCAGTCAATTTGTCTCAAAATTCTGGAGGAAATGCTGTGCTTTGGCCAAGATTGATGTCCGACTATCCACAAGCCATCATCCCCAGACCGATGGTCAAACGGAGCGCACTAATCAGGCCTTAGAACAGTACTTACGTTGCATGCTTCACCAAACGGAAGATTCTTGGTTGGATATTTTGTGGGTGGCAGAATATGCTTACAACAATTCGACTCATTCCTCTACTGGGCTTACTCCATTCTATACATTACATGGTCGACATCCTCGAACTTCTGCCTTTGATCCTCCAGAACCTTTAGAGATGCCTGCTATGAAGACTCTCCACAAATTCATTTCCACGGCCCACACTAAGGCTCAAGCTAGCTTATCTGCAGCCAAGGAAAGTCAGAAGAAGTTCGCTGATCGCCATCGAAGTGTAGCTCCTAAATTTCAAGTGGGAGACTCTGTTTGGCTATCCTCCCGAAATTTGATTTTGAAACGTTCAAAGAAATTTCTTCCCAGATTTTTAGGGCCGTTCTCCATAGAAGCCATCATCAACCCAGTGGCGATGAAATTAACTCTTCCTAGAAAAATGCGAATTCACCCAGTTTTTCATGTGTCCCTACTGAAACCTGTAAATCCAGATACTCGTTTACAACCAACTCCCACCCCTGTTGAACTTGAAGACAATCAATCTGAATTCGAAGTGAAGGACATTTTAGACTCCAAGGTTGTCAGGCACAAGGTTTTTTATCTGGTTGACTGGAAGGGTTACGGCCCACAAGATAGATCTTGGGAACCTAAGGAAAACATTAATGCCAATAGATTGTTAAAGAGATTTCATCAAAATCACCCCAATAAACCGGGAGGAGAGTCCTTGAGGAGGGGTACTGTCATGACCACAGGCTAAGCTCCTATTATAGTCCTAGGAAAGAACAGGTTCAAGAGGGTTCCTCTAGGGAAGTCAGGTTTTTGCCCTAGCTGGGTCATTGTAATTCTATTCCCCATGTTTATTATTGGTTCTGGGTTCCTTAATGGCCGCTGGTTTGAGCCTCTCAGTTATTTAGCCAGCGGTTCTAGTCGTTTTCCTTGCAGGCTATTTAAGCCCCGCCCATCCGGAGGCTCGTGCTTTGCGTCGTTCATCTGAGTTCAGATGTAATGCTCGCCGCGTATTCACAGCCCTCTGTCTACAGCTAAATTCCCTTTTATTTATTTTCACAGTTATTTAGCCTTCTGTCCCGTTAGCATTTTAGTACCATTCTTAGTTTATCTTCCCTGCTGTTATTCCGGTCTCTCCAGTTCCAGTCACCGCCCGTAGTTTTGTTCCTGTCAGAGCTGTATCCCTCACGCAAGTACATTCTAGTTTGTATGGATGGATTAATTTTTGTCCTAGCTTTTCGATTAGCGTAACTCTGTCATGAAAGGGGTTTTGCCAGTTAGAAATTTTGCTTGAGATAGGCGTGTTATTGTCAAATTCTTTTGTGACACGCACGTACTTTGGAATTGCGCATTGTTATTGTAAGCATTCTACTTGCTGCAGAGCTGTTTTCTGGTGTGACCTGTTACACGTTGTTTCAGGATATACAGAATAGTCAGGCATTTCATTAGGAGGTTAACACGGTGAACTTTTCACACAGTTTTGTGTCAGTAAATAAACACAAGTATTACTCCAGTAATTAGCACGGAGGCTTATCTGAATTTTCAGTCTCTGTGTTATTCTATCTAAACACCTATATCTATACACCATAGTGCAGATATTTTTTCTCCGAGTTGAGTGACAGCACAGCCATTGTTTCTCTCTTGGTTCTTTTCATTAGGCTTGGTTGTTACTCTCTATCATCCACTTCTTCCACATTTAACTTGTTCCACGTATTATAACATTATTAGCCCCTTAGCTTATTGCCCTCCTCCAGAGGTCTCCATCTTCAGAACATGCGCCCCTGTAAGTACAGGATCGATAGCTCACCAAACTAAAAACCAAGGTGAGTTACAGAGTGTCTGAATAGCTACATACTCAGGTTCTCCTATAGTAGGAAGAAAACTAAGGAGGGGAACATTGTTATTATTTTCACAGGAGGTCCGTGTCTTGCCCTCAGGAAGGTAGAAGTCAGTCGGAGCTCCAGAGGGTCCCCGCAGAGTCCAGGTAAGCGTTACAATGGCTTCTGATGGACAGTAGTCTCATGCATTAAATGTAAAAGATCCGGAAATGGCATTTAGAGAAGATTGTACAGAGGTATTGCTAAGCGCTGCATCCCGTAAAGGGCTATCACTTACCAGCACCAAGCAGTCTTTTAACACTCTGTATTACTATGTGCAGAGTTGCTGGTTGCTGGACTATGTAGGTCTTTGCTACTTGCAGTATGGTTCGGCAGAGTGGTATCTACCCAGATCTGCAGCTATAGAGCACCGCAGACTGATGGTAAGTGCAGGGTTCAGAAAATGATTGGCAAGAGGACAGTTCCAATTGACACCTGTGGACCAGACCTAAATACTATAAAAGACACACAGGCATTGATGAGAGGCAGTGCTTCACAGAAAGGCATTGTGCCTCATTCTAAATTTGCTGGTCTGGAATGAACGTGTTGGTAATTCCTTTTATTAGCACGTTTCTGGACCGGCGAACATGGTGGGGTAGCCAAGAGCTGGAGGTAAATCAGGCTCCCCACTGGCAGAACACAGCTGGTAGTACTGGTGCCAGTAATGCTGGTAATCCCCCATGGAGTTCTATTGGACTCCATGGAATAGAGAGTAACATACCCTTACTGGCACCCGTAATCTGCTGGTAATCCCCCATGGAGTTCTATTGGACTCCATGGAATAGAGATTAACATACCCTTACTGGCACCCGTAATCTGCTGGTACTCCCCAATGGAGTTCTATTGGACTCCATGGAATAGAGGTTAACATACCCTTACTGGCACCCGTAATCTGCTGGTACTCCCCCATGGAGTTCTATTGGACTCCATGGAATAGAGAGTAACATACCCTTACTGGCACCCGTAATCTGCTGGTAATCCCCCATGGAGTTCTATTGGACTCCATGGAATAGAGATTAACATACCCTTACTGGCACCCGTAATCTGCTGGTAATCCCCCATGGAGTTCTATTGGATTTAATGGAATAGAGATTAACATACCCTTACTGGCACCCGTATTCTGCTGGTAATCCCCCATGGAGTTCTATTGGACTCTATGGAATAGAGATTAACATACCCTTACTGGCACCCGTAAACTGCTGGTAATCCCCCATGGAGTTCTATTGGACTCCATGCAATAGAGATTAACATACCCTTACTGGCACCCGTAATCTGCTGGTAATCCCCCATGGAGTTCTACTGGACTCCATGGAATAGAGATTAACATACCCTTACTTACCTCAAATCATGCCTAAGAGTGGGAGTAAAAGAGTCTCACTCTTAGCCGGAGAAAAAAATAAAACCCAAAAATCCAGCAAAGCTGTTGGGGGACTCACTAGGTTTGGGAAATTAGCCTTTACAGAGAATTCTCCCTAACAACCCCTGTTCCCACAAACAATAGGCAAACCGACTGACACAACTGGACCCACCAATCTTGAGAGCGCTTAAATACTACAGCTGTTATCATATTTTGGACAGGTAGCTTTTTTCTTGCTAAATGATTGATAGTTTTATGAACCTTCTCCACTGAAAGAGCCCCCCCTCTTCTTTGTCACTGCACTTGCACGCTACGAATATCCCAAAGGCTAGTAGGACCGCTGTTTGGTTTATTATTTATTCATTGCCTTTCCATTGTTTGTGTTGCCTTGCTCCCTCCCTTTTCCCTTGTTCACTTTGAAACACTGTTTTTGTTGTATAAGCGCCTTATACATATTCAATATAGAAATAAATAAATGCTCAATACCGGAGACCAGTCTCTAAACCTGGGACCGGGATTCAAACCTGTGTTGCTCCGCGTTATCTTGCTTCCAAAACAAATGCGTTGCCCCTTAGCTATCCTCCCAGCCCATATGGCTGCTTATCGCAGTGTCGAGTCCATCCATCTAAAGGGGAGGGGTAAATCGGAGCTCAGGCAGAGTCGACGCCGGATCCCTATCATGCTGCTCCGTGCCAGTATTGGTGATTTAGGTCTGCACAATAAGAAATTATTAGATGGTTGTATTGCAGCCTCTGAATTCTAGAGCAGTATCCCCCCTTCTTAAAAATGAGTGAGATCCCTGTGTAGGCATTTGCTTTTCAATGATCATGCATTATACATTCTTGGTGAGCGCTACACATTGACAATTTAGTGGCAGGGCGACAGTGTAAGCACAGAGGGGATTGTCTTGAAGCTGGGCTGCACTTTGTATTTAGTACTGTCTACTCGCTGAGTTTATCATAGGGTTTGTTAGGCAGAATCCTGTGCAGTGCCCTTAGGGACCACTACACACAATTAGGACTACAGGTGGCGATACAAGTTTTACCTTTGGTACAAGCCTGTACTACTATGTTAAAGTGGTAGCAGTAGCGGAGCAGCCAGGCTTATCTCAAGAGTATATGAGCAGTAGCAGAGATTACACAAAGGGACCACAATAACTGTGACTCAAGCAAACACTGACTCAAGGTTTCAGGTAGAAAAATATAAGTACATTTATTTTTAAACCATTTGTTATAAACACAACACTTCTATTAATTCAAAACCACACGTAAAATCCACTACAGCCAACCAATTCACTTGGTACACTCTAACTCAAGGTAAGTACCCTATGTTTTAATGGACCGGTGTTGTGAAACAAAAGACGTTACCGGGAATACATATGCAATCACTTTTTGACAGTAATGACAGTTCAGTCTTACTAAAGATACGTGTATCCGCGACAAGAAATGTTACTGGGGCAAAAACACACTTAACACCTGAGTTAACCAGAGAGAGTTGGGGGTAAAAATCATAGGCAATACTTTTGTCAGGGCAGACAGAATCAGAGAACACTAGTTGAAAGGAATTCAAGAGTCAATAGGCCGGAACCAGTGTCAAGTGGAACCGTGTTCCTGTTGTCGAGGATCACACAGTCGGACAGTTCAAGATTCAATGTTGCCAGGAGTACTTAGATATTGTCACAGAGGAAGCAAATCCGGACCACTACAGCAGTGTGCAGCGATTTCGACCAAGAAGCGGATCCTCTGGCTGTGGAAGATGAGCTGGTTATCCCCACCAGGCTCAAGGGAAGCAGACTCTGGACTGGATCTTCTCTGGTCGTCGAAGGGTAGATAGCTCAGGACTGCAGCAGGGCTTCACCGGGACGGGATAGTTGCAGCAGCCATCTTCCTCTCCGCTTCTCTTCGGTTCCTTGTAGTTCCAGTGGCGACTCTGACTTCCAGCCCAAGAGTCCTGCCTTTTATGCAAAAATCCCCCATTCACACAGCCTGGCTGTCAATCACGCAGCAGGGGGGTTGTCCAGCCCGGACAACCACCTCGGCCAATCATGGCAAAGTGCGACTTGGGTTTCCTAGGATACCCTGTGCAGGGGGTGACTACACCCCTCCCTCACATTCAGCCCACCTAGACACCCAGGCACCTAGAGGAGGGCTTCTTAGCAGAAGCCCGCCAAAAGACAGTGAACAAAGAAGGCAAACCTGGTCTGCCACGCAAAGTAAAACACAAGAAGGACTTTAACAAAAAGAAATGGCGAATAAACCCGACCTGAGCCAAAAGAAAAAGTATTTTGGTTTATTTTTGAGGCTAATATAATAGCCTAAAACAATACCACGTCTATATAGTATAAACACAGTAGAAAAGTTAGGGTAGATACCACTGCCACCTACCAGCCAAGTCTTAGTGTTAAAAGAGCAAAACAAGGCTCTAGGAGGTACAGATAAAAAGTGCTAAGAAGTAACCCTTTCCAATACTCCATGTAAGATGGGGTGTACTGGATCTGTGGTTAAATGACTATGTAAAGTTAATGGCAACTTTACCCTTTTCTGGGGGACAGTAGTCAGCCCCAGAAATGGAGTCGGTGGGAAGTCTAAAAGACAACCCTGTGTCACTGCACTGAAGGTGCTGTGTAACACACAAAAGAAGGGGGCTACTGAAGTGGCGTACTCCAGAGCACACAGTCACAAAAACAGATGAAATACACATGGCAAAACATGGGTAAGAGTGGGGGAAAAGCTCACACTCTTACCAAGTGAAAAAAATAACTCCAGAAATCCATCAAAGCTGCTGAGGGACTCACTAGTTAAGGGAAATTAGCCATTGAATGAGAATTCTCCCTAACAGGGGTACATTGGATGCAGGTTAATATATGGCGTGGTGGTACGCCACTCTGCATTTGGTGATTTGGTGAGGATTGACATAGGCCAGCCACAGACCGGTTGTGTGAGAGCCACTTAGTTATAAGGTCCAGGTAGCAATATTTACATGATGTACATATTCAGACGCTGAAGTATAGTTACATAGAGACCTCTGTCTGTCTTCAGCCACCTCTCCAGTATTCACATTACACATTAGATTAAAGCGCTCCTGGAAAGTTTGTGAGATTTGTGGACAAGGAATGGGGGGTGGACACCCAATCTTTTTAGGACCAGCTCTGCTCAGGCCATGAAAGCCTTTTGACCTGGGAAGTGGTAACATTTTTATGTGAACTGAGCCTTCTGAAGTGAGATGGCAAATTGAAGGATTTTATACTCTGAACTGCTTTTCTTTTTCTTAATTTTCTTCTGTTTTCATTTCTTTTATACAGTCATGACATATGTCATTTAATACGTACAGCTATTTTCATTTTAATTTTGTGAAACGTTGAGTTCTTAGACTAAAACACAATAAATAAATTAAGCAAAGTACCCAAGGTGTACCCTGCCACCCCCCCCCAGATTTTCTGTGTCTCCTACGCCACTGGTTGTGTATAGTTACAGTGCACTGCATGAATGACTCTTTAGTGTTTCAAACTCTTACATGTATGCAGCTAATTAGGTATATTGATAGTGTATATATGGTCTTGTGATTCCCATTGGTGTGCTGGGAGAAAGGAAATCTCTTAATACCAACCGTACACCAGCATTGTGTTGTTTGCATTTCCTTGCGTGTGTTCAAAGTTATAATAACCAAGCGTTTCTTCCTTATTGGACTTGGGGTATCATAACCTTTGCTTTTTCATCCCACAACCATTTCCTAGAAAGGTGCATCATGGTGATCTTGAAATCAGGTAAGCGGGGGTTGCTGGAGACAGGCAAGAGGCAGGTGAAGTATCAGGAAAGTATATTGCTGTGCACACCTGCACCCATCCCCCAATCGGTGTGTTAGGACCACCCCCCATGCAACTCCTGCACCAAACGGAGGAAGGGAAGGCAACCAGAGCCAGCCTGAATCCCCGAACCTCCAGCAAACTGATGCGTTCATGGGTTTTCATTAAAGACAAAAGTCTGCTCACCATCCGGTCTATTCAGGGAGCCCCCAAGACTTTCAGGAATGCATCCATGGCAACAGTCAGGTGGGGCCAATTCTGCCAGAGTTACTTACCAAACTGGTAACGTTCTTTCGATGGGATGTTCCTCCGACATATTCCCATCTATGACAGTTGTGTCCCACAGCTGTGCACTTCGGAAACTTTTCAGCAGAGGGCGTCTTGCATCAATGGCGTCGATACCATGTTGCTCGAGGGCCTCCGTCGAGGGTAGACATCACCGGATCTTATATATAGGACGCACGGCGCCCGTTGCCTCAGTTTAGTTTTTTCCCTCAGAACCTGTGACACCAGTCTCCTAGCAGTATAACACCCTATAATCTTGTGGAATGGAAGCTGTAATCACAGAGGAAATTCTCCAGAGGGGCAGGCTGGGAGGGCGATGTGGAATACGTCAGAGGAACATCCCATCGAAAGAACGTTACCAGTTTGGTAAGTAACTTGTTCTTTGAAGGGATTGTGTCCTCCGATGTATTCCACATCTATAACAGACTCCCAAAGCAGTACCACACTATGGAGGAGGGAATGAATTTAGAATGTGAATTTAGAGTACCCAATCAAATGGCTGAATAGAGGATTGCCTTACCAAAGGCCAAATCCTGCCCATGGATGGAGTCCAGGGAATAGTGTCTAACAGAGGTATGGACAGAGGCCCATTTGGCTGCTTCACAAATATTGCGAATAGGAACACCCCTTTGTAGAGCAGTGGAGGCAGCCACACCCCTAGTATAGTGAGCCCGTAAGCCTAACGGAGGGTCCTTCCCCGCCAAACGGTTGCATTCAGTGATAGTGAAAACAATCCATCTGGACAAGGTCTGTTTGGAAACAGCCTGACCCATGCAGTGTCCAGCATAACCTACAAAGAGCTGATCATCCGCTCTGACCCGGGACAGCCGTGAAAGATAAAAGCTCAAAGCTCTCCTAGGATCCAACCTATGGAGCCTCTCCTCTTCCTTACCAGCATGCGGAGGAGGATAAAAAGCCGGAATAACCACCTTCTGGCTCAAATGAAATTCAAACACAACCTCCGGAAGAAAAGAAGGTCGCACCCGCAGGCCAACCCTGTCCTTATGGAAAACAGTAAAGGATGGCTTGGCAGAAAGTGCCTGCAATTCACTCACTCTGCGTGCGGAAGTAACCACAACTAAAAACACAGTTTTAAAAGACAACAGTCTCAGCGGAAAAGAGTGTAAGGCAGTGGTCCTCAAACTACGGCCCGCGGGCCACATGCGGCCCACGGAGCGCATTTACCCGGCCCGCCGGGTGTTTTAGCCTCAGGACATCCTTGTGTTTCCGAAAGATGCTTTCGGAACACAAGGATGCCTCTGAGAAGTCCCTGCGGCCCGCGTTTACTTTAAAAACGCGGGGACCGCTGGGAGTAGGCGCACGCAGCGACGTCACTGACGTCCCATGCGTGCGCACGCCCATGGAAACCGAGGCGGAGAAGCGGAGAAGAAAGGACGCGCGCTGGAGGTAAGTGTTTACCAGCGGCGCGTCCCTTCGGTGTTCTGACCACCGGTCCTGCTATGGCCGGAGCGGTGGTCAGAAGGGATGTCCCGATACCAGTATCGGGACTGATACCAGGCATTTTTATGGTATCGGGGACTCGTTTAGAGTCCCCGATACCATGCCCGGTACATAAGCCCCGCAATGTGGGGGGGAACTATACTGTCAATGTAATGTGGGGGGAACTATACTGTCAACGTAATGTGGGGGAACATACTGCCAGCCTAATGTGGGGGGAACTATACTGCCAACCTAATGTGGGGGACTATACTGCCAGCCTAATGTGGGGGAACTATACTGCCAGCCTAATGTGGGGGACTATATTGCACCTAATGTGGGGGAATGTTGCTGGTATATTGTTTTTATTGGTATTTTACTAATAGCAATTTGGAATCCCTAGGAAACAATGATGTCAAGAAAGAGAAAAATTGACTCGGAGTGTAGGATATTCAAAGAACAGTGGACTTATGATTACTTTTCCATACAGTACAAGGAAAGAGCTGTGTGTCTGATATGCCAGAATATAGTGTCTGTGTTCAAAGAATACAATTTGCGTCGACACTATGAAACTCAACATAAAGATAAATATGATTGTTTGGTCGGAGAAGTGAGAAAAGATAAAATATTAAAACTGAAAAATACATTGACAGCTCAGCAAAATACTTTTGTGAAGCAGAAGCAGCTAAATATTTCATCACTGAGAGCAAGTTTTCAAGTTGCCAAGCTAATAGCGCGCACTGGCAGACCATTCGTGGAGGGAGAATTTGTTAAAGAATGCCTTCTTTCTGTTGCCAAAGAGATGTGTCCAGAGAAGGCCGATTTATTTAGTACAGTGAGTCTTTCAGGACCTACACTTACACGGAGGATTGAAGAAATGGGAGACAATCTGTATCAGCATTTGCAAAACCTGACAAAAAAACTTTCCTATTTTTCCTTGGCACTTGACGAAAGCAATGATGTTCGTGATTCTGCACAACTTTTAATTTTTATTCGTGGGACGAATGACAATTTCGAAGTCACAGAAGAGCTTGCTGCACTGCAAAGCATCAAAGGAACAACTACAGGAGAGGATATCTATGAAAAGGTTTGCCAAACTTTGAATGGTTTGGAGCTGGACTGGGCTAAACTAGCCAGTGTGACAACTGATGGTGCTCCTAGCATGGTGGGGTCTAAGAAAGGAGTAATTGCTCGCATTAACCAAGAGATGGACAAACATAATTATTCTCATCCAATAGCCATACACTGCCTCATCCACCAACAAGCGCTGTGTAGTAAATCACTGAAGTTTGACTCTGTTATGACAATTGTGGTATCTTGTGTTAACTTCATTAGAGCTCATGCACTAAAGCACAGATAATTTCAGGAATTTCTGTCTGAGCTAAATGCTGACTATGGAGATGTTCTGTACCACACAGAAGTCCGTTGGCTGAGTCGAGGGAGAGTTTTGAAACGTTTCTATGACTTACTTCCACAGATTACAGCTTTTCTTCTTTCAAAAAACAAAGAAGTACCAGAGCTCAATGATGCAGAATGGAAATGGCACCTTGCCTTTCTAACAGATGTAACAGAGCTACTCAACAGTTTCAATGTGCAACTTCAAGGAAAAGGGAAGCTCATCTGTGATATGCAATCACATGTCAAAGCATTTGAAGTAAAATTAGGCCTCCTCATCAAACAAGTGAAGGAGGAAAACTTCTGCCATCTACCCACAACTCAAAATCTGTTAGCGGAAAAACCATTGGTTGCATTCCCAAACAAAACATGTGTGGATTCACTAGAAAAATTGCGAAAGGAGTTCCAATTTAGATTTAAAGAGCTTCATCTCCATGAACAGGACATACAGCTTTTCCGTAACCCATTTTCTATTGACATTGAAAATGTGGATACAATTTACCAAATGGAACTGGCTGAACTGCAGAATTGTGACTCTCTGAAAGACGCATTCAAGTCAAGCAGCCTTCATAGTTTCTATGCATCTCTCCCTTCCGAGACATATCCTCATCTCAGGAACCATGCACTCAAAATGGCAACCATCTTTGGCAGCACTTATGTCTGTGAACAGACTTTTTCCAGAATGAAACATCTGAAATCTCCAACCAGATCTAGACTAACGGATGAACACTTGCATCACTTGTTACGACTAGCAGTGACAAATATGGAACCGGACATTGACCATCTCGTTAGCCAAAAGCAGGCCCATAGTTCCCATTGAAATACTGGTAAGTTTGTTGATTTAACTTTACTTGTTCTTCATTTTAAATATTGTATTTATTGTATTTATTCCCGTTTTGTTTCTTCACTTCAAAATAAGATATATGCAGTGTGCATAGGTATTTGTTCATAGTTTTTTTTTTTAACTATAGTCCGGCCCTCCAACGGTCTGAGGGACCGTTAACATGGCCCCCTGTTTAAAAAGTTTGAGGACCCCTGCTTTAGAGGGTAGGAGTGGATAGAGAGTTGGTGGCAGGGCAGGTGGGAGGGGTTAATGTGGGTCTGTGGGGAAGGGTGAGTTTAGTGCTGAAAGTGGTGAGCAGGGGGGCTGGGTGGGGTGAGCCATGAGGTGCGGAGAGCGGGCTGGTTTCTGTTGTCGGTGAGACGATATGATGGGGGTCGGGAGCTGAGTCTGTGATTTCTTGAGTGAGTGGAGAGATGGATGCAGGGGTGCAAGTGAGGCTCTGAGCATGCCATGAGCCTAGCTGTCAAGGAGTTCCCCCCTTCTCACCTGGGTCCGTTCTTTGCTGGAGTCCTTGGTCTCTGCCTTCTTGCGGACGGACCTGGTTTTGACTAAGGCTGCTCGAGTTTCTTCCGACTCCAGAATGCGTTCAGTTCCGGGAACGCGGAATCCAGGAATTCGGGATTCTAGGATGGGTGCGACTAGCACATCGGTCCAGGAGGCAGGAAGAAGGGAAAGGGCGAGGAGCGGGTAAGTGAACGAGGACAAGGAATCGGTACTACGAGCTACGAAAACACACGTCTGGTGGCTACTTGCAATAGCATTGAGACGCGCGGAGGGCGTGGTCTATAAATAGAGTGCGTTATGTCCAGCGCATGGAACGAGTAATGGTGTTAGCGCTGGGCGACCATGTTGGGAGTATTATGGAATGCAAGCCCTGTTGAGACAAGGACCAGGATGTCCAAAAGGGGCGTGTTCTTGAGTTCATGACAGCATGCCTCCTCCGGAAGACCTTTTCCTCCAGGTTTGCCCGGGTGTATGAGGTGAAATCCTCTGAGCAACCGAGCGGCCTTGATATTAGAAAAAGGTTCCCAGGTTCTTTCACTAGGAGGGTATCCTTTCCATTCAGCCAGGTATTGAAGCTGGCCCCATTTATACCTGGAATCGAAAATCCGGGACACCTCATATTCCAGTTGGTTGTCGACCAGCAGAGGAGGTGGTCTACAGGATTTCCGGGAGGACGAAATGTAGGGTTTCAATAAGGATGCATGAAAAACTCGGTGAATTCTTTTCCAGGAGTCAGGTAGCTTGATCCGGTATGTGACAGGGTTAATAATTTCCTTGACAGGAAATGGACCATAGTACCGGGGGGCCAGCTTGTTAGGTCGTAGGTGTCGGGGTAGTAATTTAGATGATAACCATACTCGGCCACCGACTGCATAGGAAGGCCCTGGTCTTCTTTTGGAATCCGCATACCTCTTGGTCTGTGATCTGGCCTTCTCTAAGTATTCCTTGGCCTCCTGGTGTATTTTGATGAGTGTTTCGATCCAGGAGTCAACAGTAGGAACTGGTGTAGGATGAGGAAGGACAGAGGGTAAAACTGATGGATGGAACCCTTGACTACAATAAAAAGGGCTGGTCTGGAGCGCTGAATGTTCGGAATTGTTGTAGGCGAATCCTGCAACGGGTATCAGGAGTGACCAGTCATCCTGGACCTTGGTGGCGAAACACCGAAGATACTGTTCTAGGGTTTGATTTGCACGTTCTGTGACTCCCTTGGTTTGGGGGTGATACCCCGAAGAGAGGGCACGTTGAATTCCTAGAATCCGACAAAGATGTTTCCAGAATTGTGATACGTATTGAGGTCCTCGATCAGATATGCTCTTGGAAGGAAGCCCATGCAGGCTGAATATGTGTTCCAGAAAAATCCCAGCTGGTTCGGAGGAGGATGGTAATTTACACAGTGGCGTAAAATTAGCCATATGAGTGAACAAATCTATGGTGACCATGATGGTAGTAGATCCTCGGGAAGGTGGTAATTCTACTATGAAGTCTGTAGCAATGATTTCCCATGGCTTAGTTGGTAGTGTAGGCTGCAGAAGAAGGCCCGCCGGTCTTTTGTTATCATGCTTATTTTGAGCACAGACAAGACAAGCCTGGACGTATTGCTGTACGTTAGACTTCATTCTAGGCCACCATAATTGTCTCTGTATAAGACGAAGGGTATTGGTGATGCCACGATGCCCGGAGTGAAGTGTGTCATGACAGAGATTTATTATTCTCTGCTGTAACTTCTGTGTAGGAATGAGTAGAGCGTTGTCCTTGAATAAATATCCTTCCTTGGCTCTTGGACTCCACTGGTTTTTCCTTGAGATATCCTTCCACAACTCAGAGGATTGGGTTTTGCGCTCGTATTTCTTCCAGGAGGTTGACTGCTTGAGATACGAAGATCGTGGGGGAAAACATCTTAGGATATGCCTTATCTTCAGTGGTTACATAGTTAGGACGTTGTGACAAGGTATAAGCAATCAGGTTATGTGATCCAGGGACGTGAGTGATATCGAACTGGTACTGGGCAAAAAAGTAGGCCCAACACGCCTGGCGACTATTCCTACACTCCAATGACTGTAGAATCTGAAGGTTCCGATGATCTGTACGGACTTGGACAGGATGTCTGGTTCCCAGAAGTAGGTGTTGCCATTCAGTAAAGGCTTGGCGGATGGCTAATAGTTCCTTTTCCAGGATGGAGTAGTGTGTTTCACTCGAAGTTAGGGTTCGTGAAAGATAGGCAATGGGGTGTTCCAGCTTGTCCTCTAATTTCTGTTTCAAGACTGCTCCTATTGCGTAATTAGAGGAATCCGTTTCCACTAGAAATGGTCGACTAGTGTCGGGTTGGGTCAGAATAGGAGCTTGTGTAAACTCGGCCTTCAAACGCTGGAACGCTGTGTCTTGCGGTGTTGACCAGACAAAAGGGGTGTCCTTCTTTAAGAGAGCCACGATCGGTTGAACAATCCCGGAAAAGGTGGATATGAACTTCCAGTAGAAATTGGCTAGTCCCAGGAAGGACTGGACTTGTTTCACGGACGTGGGAGCTGGCCATGCCAGAATGGCTTTTACTTTTGAAGGATCCATGCCGATTCCCTCTGGACTAAGGATAAATCCTAGATAGTGACCAGAGGTAATGTGAAACAAGCATTTTTCGGGTTTGGCTAAGAGTTGGTGTTCACAGAGTCTTTGTAATACTGCCTTTACGTGTTCTTCATGATTAAAGTTCTCAAACGGAGCTCCCATCAGGAACTTTATCTCAGGTTTGACAGTAAACAAAGATTCACCCACTGACTTCACCTCCTCCTCCGTCTCCTCACCTGTGGATTCGTCGCAGGATGAATCTTCAGAGGGGATTTGTCTTCTTTCTCGCCAAGAGTCGTTAGGCTTTTCTTTGTTGAGTTTAGGGTGAGCTCCTCTGGAAGCCACACTGCCTAATGACAAGAAGTCGGCAGTAGGGGCTCCCAGGGAGACCACCCCACTTCAGGGAAAAAGCACAGGCTGAAAAAACCCTGATGTTGGTCTGCTGATCCAAGATGGTGTAATTCGGAATGAGGAAACTCCAAGTCCCAGAATGCACTGGGAGTAGTAGGGTGATGCACAGGTAGGTACAGCAAGGATAATATGGAAGGACCGGGAGGGACGGAAACTCAAGAACCATGGGAGTGAGAAGAAATGTAGATAACAGGACAAGCGGCAACCAAGCGGCTGGAGAAACAGAGAGAAGCGTCACAGAAGGAGAAGGGGAGTAACAGGTCCTGAAGGTGCCGCTTAGGAGGGGCAGCGAAGGAAAAACAAAGCGGAGGAAGGCACTGGCGAAAACACTCGAGCAGCGTTTAGACCCAACCGGAATAGCAGGGTTGCAACGCGCCGAGTGAAAGTATCGACGCCTATTTAAACACGTCATCGCGCACATCGTGCACTTCGCGAAGTCGGCCGCAACACTGGACCATTACGCCGACATCGCGATGATCGCGAGTAGCTCATCTCCTCCTCCAATGATCCCACAATCTCCATGGAGTCCGGATCGTGACAGTATGACCCCTTTTCAACGGCACACCCCCAGGTTTCCCTGGGTGCAATCTATGAAAAAGGCGCAGGAGTCGAGGAGCCTTCAGATTCCTAGCCGGTTCCCAGGATCTTTCGGACCATGGGTATCCTTTCCATAGGATAAGGTATTGGACAGTTCCCTGCTTGTACCTGGAGTCCAGAATGCGGGATACCTCATATTCTTGCGGTAACGAAGTACTAGGGACCTTCTTCTTATAGCCCCTATTATAGGGATCTGGAACATATTCCTTGAGTAAAGATGAATGGAATACCGGATGGATCCTTCGTAATGATTGTGGTAGTGATAATTTGAAGGCCACTGGATTGATGCATTCTGTAATGGGGAAAGGACCAAGGTATCTTGGAGAAAACTTTCCTGGATGAACCCATCTGGGTAGGAATTTGGTTGAAAGCCAGACCTTGGTACCGATCTGCCATGTGGGGTTGGGTCTTCTTCTTGGGTCGACCCATCTTTTGTAACCTTGTCTACTACGTCTCAGTATTTCTTGAGCCTTTTTGTGTGTTTCTTTCAACACGCCCATTAATTGATCAAGTGAAGGGACCTTTGTGGATAGTGTATCAGGAAAGGGTAAATGTCTGGGGTTATACCCATAGGTGCAGTGTAATGGGCTCATGCCTATTGCAGAATGAAAGGTGTTATTGTAGGAAAATTCAGCAACTGGTAGGAGTTGATACCAGTTGTCTTGCACCTGGTTACAAAAGCATCTAAGATACTGTTCCAGAGTTGCATTGAGGCGTTCAGTTTGGCCATTACTTTCTGGGTGGTATCCGGATGATAAGGCTCGTTGTACTTGTAATTGTTTACAAAGAAGGGTCCAGAATTTCGAGGTAAATTGGGTTCCTCTATCCGACACAATGGCACATGGTATACCATGTAGTCGGACCACTTCACGTAGAAACTTTTCTGCCGTCATTGAAGCTGAGGGTGTGCCTGACAAGGCGATAAAGTGAGCCAGCTTACTGAACGAATCCACCACAACCATTATGGCTGTATGTCCTCCAGAATTGGGTAAGTCAACAATGAAGTCCATTGAAACATGTTGCCAGGGTCCAGCTGGGGGTTCTTCCTGTTGTAACAGACCCAATGGTTTGGCCGTGCTATATTTGCTCTGGGCACAGATAGGACAGGAAGAGACGTATCTCTTGGTATCCTTGACGACTGTAGGCCACCAGAAATGTCTTCTAATGAGTTGCAAGGTGGCCGCTTGACCCTTGTGTCCTGCCGTTGGTGTGTCATGACACCAAGATAGGGCCATGGACTGGAGCTCTTGCGTAGGTAAATACAATTGGTTCTCCCTAAACCAGAATTTCCCTATTCTGTTTAGTGATTCCCCCGGGGGTAAAGATGTCTTCCTTTGTGAGTCGTATACCTGTTGTAGAAACAAGTTCACTGTGCCGATAAATCTTTTTCCTGACAACAGAAGTTCTTGACCTGTGTATTTTCCTGATTCTTCTCCGTTACTTCTGGATAAAGCATCTGCGAGCTGATTGTTCCTCCCAGGTACATAGGTAAGTGTGAAGTCAAATTGGGAAAAAAAATAGGCCCATCTGGCATGTCGTGAATTTCGGCATTCCAGCTGTTGTAGCACGCTTAAGTTCCGGTGATCTGTGCGTACAAGAAAGGGGTGTTGGGCCCCTTGTAGTAAATGCCTCCATTCCTCACAGGCTCTTTTAATTGCAAGGAGCTCCTTTTCGAGTACTGAGTAGTTTCGTTCACTAGGGTTTAGTGTCCTTGAATAGTAGGCGATGGGGTGTTCCAATTGATCTTCCTTTTTCTGCAGAAGAGCGGCACCTATTGCGCCGTGGGAGGCATCGGTTTCTAGATTGAAGGGTAACATCTGATCTGGTTGTCTAAGTACCGGTGCCGTGGTAAAGGCTTCTTTAAGTTGTCTAAAAGCCTTATCTGCTTCTGGGCACCACGTAAACTTCACAGCCTTCTTTAACAGTGCAGTCAGGGGTAGGACCATTTCTGAGAATCCATGATGCATTTTCTATTAGAAGTTTGCTAGGCCTAAAAAACGCTGTATATCTTTAACTGATTTAGGTACAGGCCATTGGGTAACTGCTGCAGTCTTCTGTGGGTCCATCTCAATCAGATTTGCACTTAAGAGAAATCCTAAATATGGAACCGTCTTGCCTTCGAATATGCATTTTTCGGGTTTGGCCAGAAGGTGGTGATGACGAAGTCTTTGTAACACCTCTCTGACGTGTTGGCGATGGGCTTCCAGAGTGCTTGAATAAACCAGAATGTCATCCAGGTACACTATGACTGATGTGAATAGAAGGTCTGCAAAGATCTTGTCCATAAGCGTTGGAATTGAGCAGGAGCGTTGACTAAACCAAAGGGCATAACTCGGTATTCGTAATGTCCAAAGGCGTCCTGAATGCGGTCTTCCATTCGTCACCTTGTTTTATTCTGAGTAGGTGATAAGCACCCCTCAGATCCAACTTGGTGAACCAGGTAGCCTTCTGTACTGCCTCCATTATATCTTTAATGAGCGGCATGGGATATCTGTCTCTAATTGTAGAACTGTTGAGGCCTCTATAATCTATACAAGGCCGGAGTTCGGTAGTTCCTTTCTTTGGAATGAAGAACAGGGATGCACCTGCTGAAGAAGTGGAGGCTTGAATCAATCCGTTTTGAAGGTTGGTCTTTAAGTAATCCCTTAAGGCTTCTTTTTCTGGGAGCGATAAGGGGAACATACGCCCAAATGGAACCACTGCCCCTGGCAGCAAATCTATTTTACAGTCTTCTGATCTGTGAGGAGGCAAAGGCCGAGGTTGCATGTCTAAAAAGACATCAGTGTATTCTCTGTATTGCGGGGGAACGAGGTTCACACCAAGTATAGGTACAGGTTTTTCTTGAGGTAATGGTTTTTCCGTTTGTGAGAAACAAGAGCCAGAACAATATTCAGATCGGAATTCTACGGTATTGGCCTTCCAGTCTATACGAGGATTATGCTTTCTAAGCCAAGGCATGCCCAGTATTACTGGAATATGTGCCGCCCTAATTAGATCAAAACTCAGTTGTTCTTGATGGAACTGCATCTGGACTGATAACTCCTGGGTTTCTTCAAGAATTGGTCCTGAAGTCAGGGGAGTGCCGTCCACACACTCAACCGGAATAGGCTGCGTCTTGGCTCTTCTTGGTATGGATTGGGCTTGGGCCCATTGGTCGTCCATGAAGTTACCAGCAGCCCCGCAGTCTAACATTGCAAGACATTCGACACCACTGTGGTTTGTCCACTTCAGCTGTACCTTGAATACATTAAATGGTGTGAGGTGTCCAGGTGGCTGATGGGGTAGGTAGACAGGGATTTACGATTTGAACCCTTCCTTGTCCCTGTTCAGGGTCGGGGTTTGTCGTTTCCCATCCTCCTTGGAGGGACTTCCGGGCAATCTCGAAGTAGGTGCCTCTCTGAACCACAATATAAACAAGACCTAAGTCTTTTCTTCGCTTTCTTTCTGCGGAAGTCAGAGGCCCTCTAGTCGATCCGATCTGCATTGTTCTTCAGAACTTGACATCAAAGGTGTTTTGTCCGAAGGATAGACAGGTGAGGAGCTAGTGGAGGGTTGGACTTGGGTCTCTTCTTCTCTATTCGCCTTTCGTTGATCCGGTATTCAATCTGTAGGACTAGTGTAATCAGGTCTTGGAAGGTGGAGGGTCTGGCTATTCGAGCCAGTTCGTCCTTTATTTCATCATGTATCCTCTTCTAAATAGTGTTTGCTTGGCAGAATCCGGCCATCCAGTTTCTTGCGCTAATCTTTGAAAAGTGGAAATATAAGTTTGCACATCCGATGTCCTTGTCTGGTATCCAATAGATGCTCATATGAAGAGTATTGTACTTCAGGCCTCTCAAACCGGCCACGGAACAGTTGTACGAAGTGACCGTAGTCATTTAGACAGGATCTGCGCTTGTCACTAGTGGGGTGGCCATGCTAGGGCATTTCCCACCATGTTGGATATTAGAAGCCGACCTTAACCTGGTCCTGCTCAAAAGCTTTAGGTCGGAATCTAAATATACCAAACAAGCATCCATATTCTTTAATCCGTTTCGGGTTCCCATCAAACTTGCCACAAGATAGCGGTAACGAGGGGAGATCACCTCGGGTATCTTCCCTCTGGAGCAACTGTTGCCTTAAGGCAGTATTGTCAGCTCTAAGAGTCGCATTGTCTGTCTTTAGGGTCTGTACTTCCACATTAATCCCTTGTATGGCATTTACCAACTCCTGATATTGTTCAAGACTGGCCATTCTTTGGCGTTGCAAACTCTCAGGTTTGACAGTAAACAAAGATTCACCCACTGACTTCACCTCCTCCTCCGTCTCCTCACCTGTGGATTCGTCGCAGGATGAATCTTCAGAGGGGATTTGTCTTCTTTCACGCCAAGAGTCGTTAGGCTTTTCTTTGTTGGGTTTAGGGTGAGCTCCTCTGGAAGCCACACTGCCTAATGACAAGAAGTCGGCAGTAGGGGCTCCCAGGGAGACCACCCCACTTCAGGGAAAAAGCACAGGCTGAAAAACCCTGATGTTGGTCTGCTGATCCAAGATGGTGTAATTCGGAATGAGGAAACTCCAGTCCCGAATGCACTGGGAGTAGTAGGGTGATGCACAGGTAGGTACAGCAAGGATAATATGGAAGGACCGGGAGGGACGGAAACTCAAGAACCATGGGAGTGAGAAGAAATGTAGATAACAGGACAAGCGGCAACCAAGCGGCTGGAGAAACAGAGAGAAGCGTCATAGAAGGAGAAGGGGAGTAACAGGTCCTGAAGTGCCGCTTAGGAGGGCAGCGAAGGAAAACAAGCGGAGGAAGGCACTGGCAAAAACACTCGAGCAGCGTTTAGACCCAACCGGAATAGCAGGGTTGCAACGCGCCGAGTGGAGTATCGACGCCTATTTAAACACGTCATCGCGCACATCGCGCACTTCGCGAAGTCGGCCGCAACACTGGACCTTTCGCCGACATCGCGATGATCGCGAGTAGCTCATCTCCTCCTCATGCTCCCACAATCTCCATGGAGTCCGGATCGTGACACTTTAAAACCAAATTCAAATCCCAACCCGGCACCTGGAAAGGGGACGGTGGAAACACATTAGACAGTCCTTTCAGAAACTGTGAAATCAAAGGAATCTTAAAGTAAGAACACTCTTCAGACGAGCGCTTAAATATGGACAGCGTCGCCAGGTAACCCTTAATGGTACCCACTTGAAGGCCTTGTGGGCTAAAGAAAGCAGAAAAGACAACACCATAGGAATGGAACATTGGAAAGGATCTACATTCTGACCCCTGCACCAGTCGCAGAACTTCTGCCAACGGCAACGTTACAGGGATTTTGTTGCTGGCCGCCTGCCGAAAGCAACACTCCATCACTTCATCCGGGAGGTCCCAATCCTTGTATCTCAATCTTTCAGATACCAAGGATGAAGGTGAGCGACCTGACCTCTGGATGGAGAACCTTACCCCGCTCCATGAGAGCAGATCGTCTCGGTAGGGAGACGACGTGGAGGGCAGATGGACATGTCGAGAAGGTTCGGGTACCACACTCTCCTGGCCAATCCGTAGCAATGAGGATCATTCGGGGCCAACCTCCATAACCTCTGCAACACTTGCGGAATGACGGGGACTGGAGGAAACGCGTACAGCAGTGGGAAGGACCACTCCACTACGAACACATCCCCTAAGGCTTCTCTTGGGGGAAATTCCCGCTAGTAAAATCTCTCGCACTTCCAGTTGACACTGGTGAACAGATCCACTTGTGGGATTCCCAAAGGGTGAAGATCTCCAAAAGGACTTCCTGAGCCAGCTCCACTCGTGAGAGACCGCGTTCTGCCTGCTCAGAGCGTCCGCCGCCGTGTTTTCGTTTCCGGCCAGATGAACTGCTGAGATCGAAATTTCCTGTTGTATGGCCCAGAACCCGAGCTGCAACACCTCCTGCACAACGGAGTGACCCTGCCCCCCTTTTTGTTGATGTAATACATGGCCACTGTGTTGTCAGTCATAATCAGGACAGTCTTCCCCGCACAGACGGCAGAAAAGCCTTCAGGGCCAGCCTGATGGCTTTCAGCTCTAACAGATTGATGTGGAGTCTGGACTCCGACGGAGACCAAGCCGCTGGCAGTCAACTCGTTGGCATGAGCGCCCCATCCTGTGAGGGAGGCATCCGTCACGATCGTCACCTCGGCCACGGTTGCCAATACAGCGCCTTCTTCATCAGATTGCCTTCTCTGCCCACCATAGAAGATCCTGGGAGACGAGATCGGAATCTGAACGGGTCCGACATCCTGCCGGAGGACTGCGACCATTGCGTCTTGAGAGCCCACTGCAGAGATCTCATCCGCAGTCTGGCCTCTGGCACCAGAAGAATGCAGGATGCCATGAGGCCGAGCAACCTTAAGAATTCGAAAGCCGGGAGACTCTGGGCATGTTGAAACTTGTCCACCATCTGCAGAATGTGATGAGCCCTCACCTGGGGAGGCGAACACTGCCCAGGGACGTGTCGAGCACTGCTCCGATGTATTGGAGCCGCTGGGAAGGTGTCAAATGCGACTTCTTTAAATTTAGGGAGAAGCCCAGCTTGTGAAGGGAATGGCAGGTGACAGAGAGATGATCCAGGGCTTGCTCCAGAGAGCGCGCCCTGATCAACCAATCGTCCAGGTAGGGGTAGATGTGAATCCCCCCTCTCCTAAGGTACGCTGCCACCACCACCATCAGCTTGGTGAAGACCCTCGGGCGAGGTCAATCCGAACGGCAGGACCCGAAACTGAAAGTGCGAGTCGCCAGCAGCGAACCTCAGGTACTTCCTGTGCTTGGGATGAATCGGCACATGAAATTAAGCATCCTTGAGGTCCAGAGACACCAACCAATCCTGAAGTTGAAGGGCCTGGAGGACTTGAGAAAGAGTGACCATCTTGAACTTGTCCTTCCTGAGAAGCTTGTTCAACCAACGCAAGTCCATGATGGGTCTCAATCCCCCGTCTTTCTTTGGGATAAAAAATAAGGGGAATACCATCCCTTGTTCCTCTCCGCTACAGGCACCAGTTCTATGGCGCCTTTCTCCAGCAGGGATAGGATTTCCTGCGCAAGGAGCGATCTGGACGCTTCAAAGAGAGCTTCCCCGGTGGATTGTCATGAGGCTGCTGAAGGAAGGGAAGGCAGTAGCCGTGGGCTATGATATCCAGAACCCACACATCTGAAGTAATGGCACGCCATTCTCCAAGATGCTGCCAAGTCTGCCCCCAACCGGCAAACCATGGGACATGGCCTCATGACTGAGCTGACGCGGCTGCGGCAGTGCCTGAAGGCAAAGAGGCAACTGCCCGAGAAGCTTTGGCACCCGAGTACCCTGTTTTCCACATGGGTACCCTTACGGTGGTTTCTGTGAAGGAGTAAAAACAAAAGGAACCTCCCTCCATTGCTGTCCCCTAGGCGAAAAGGCGGAGGTTGATGTACTGCAGAGCTCAACGACTTTGCTGCAGCTTTGGAGGTCTGCAACCTCTCAAGGCTCTCGTCAGCCTTGCTGCCAAATAAATGAACGCCATCAAAGGGCATGTTCAGAAGACGGGATTGCACATCAGGAGCAAACCCCGACTTCCGCAACCACGCAAACCTGCGTAGTACGGTGCTCGCAGCCATGGACCGGCTGACAGTCTGCCGTGTCCAACCCGACTGAAGGGATTCACACATAGCATCCTTGCTGTCATGCACGATGGCTAGGAAGCATCCCTTTCTCCCCCTCAGAAATAGGCTCAGCCACGTAGGAAATACAGGTCCACAGAGTGTGGGTAATCTTGCCAGGCACAGTAGAGTTGACAGCCTTCAGTGCCATGCTCCCTAACGAAAAGACCTTCCGAGCCCATCCGTCGACACGCTTGTTGTCCCTATCCGTAGGGATGGTAGGGTACACCTGCTGCCTCGAGGTGGCGTAGCCGCCTGAACCCAAACTCTCAGGAGTGGGGTGGGTAGACAAATAGATGGGTTGCTAACAGATGGGCGGTACTTTTTTGCCAAATTCTTATTGACCGCTGGAAGCGATTCACCCTTTTTTACAATGCAAGATGGAAGGGCAATACCGGGTCAGAGGGGGGTGACCATGGTCCGAGATGTCAGTAAGGTTATCCTGAATAAATCTCAGGACGACTGGACCACCCAGGTATTCGCAAACCTAGACATGAGCCACCTGTAGGAGAGTCTGCATGAGCCCCCAGCTCAGGCCTACCAAACTCAACCTCCGGAGAAGTATCCAGGCCACTGGCTTCATGTAGGGACTGCCTCAATTCTCCAATGGACTGTCACCCACAATCCGGAGTCTCATCCTGAGAAACAGGATCTCCAATGTCTGATCTTTCTCCTCTTCAAAAATGTTAGGCAAAGGCTCGGCAAACACAGCCACAGCGACAGAAGAGGGCCTGGTGTCTAATACCAGCCTCCCAGACGTAGAGGAAACTCCAGGAAATCCTTGGACACAGTACGCCCAAAAACGCTGAAGGCGCAGAGAGCCTCGACACGAGGGCATCGAGAACATCTACGCCGAGGGCATCGAGAACAATGACATCGAGACCGCCAAGGCTTTGACACCGGAATTCGCCCCGATGGAATCAACGCCGAGACTTCGGTGTCGATGCCGCTGCAGGCGTGGGCTGATAGGACGATCCGACTGGACCGGCACTGAACGATTCGATGCCGGCACCTCCGCAGGCTGCACCAGTCTGGCTGGGACGAGGGACCGAGACCTGGCCGCACGGCTCTTGCGACTGCTCTTGTCGCACGGGACTTCGAGGGCGCCCGTGCGAGTCGCGACGCGAGCCCAAGGCGTGCGAGCCGCGGATCGAGAGCATTCTCTGCCGGCTTTGTGAGAAGGACGACAGGAACTGTGCCTTGCGACTGAAAATCACCATCATTTGTTCTTTAAACGCCGCCACTCTTCCGATGTCGAGGACTTCGTGGGACAGGCACTGTATGCACGGCACCATCTTCCTAAGAGGACGGGGAAGGCGACTGGTGTCGGCGCTTCTGAGAGTGCCGCGAAGACGAGGAATGGTGGGATCCACTTCGGGACCAAGAACCTTGAGCTTCCTCCCAATGTGGAGAGTTGCCCCTCGATCAGTGGAAACCCTAGACTTCGATCCAGTCTTACGGGACTTTTTCGAAGGCTTACCTGCACAGAGCTTTCCCCTTACTTTCACGCAAGGCCTTGGCATTTGGAGCAGTCGTCTGTGTCGTGCGACTTACCCAGGCACCATAGCAAATACGATGCAGGTCGGTCAACGACATCTTGGACTTGCAATCCCGGCAAGTCTTAAACCCGGACCTTGGAGTCGGAGGGTTGAAGAATAGACATCATAAGAGATTCAAAGAATCCACGAGGCGCGCCGAGTTTCAAAAAGCTAACACGTTCGCTGTCAGGAAAAACAGAACGAGGCAACGGGTGCCGTGCGTCCTATATATAACATCCGGTGACGTCGACCCTCGACGGAGGCCCTCGAGGGAAATGGGATCAACGCAAGACGCCGTCTGCTGAAAAGTTTCCAAAGTGCACATCTGTGGGACACAACTGTCATAGATGTGGAATACGTCGGAGGACACAATCCCTTCAAACTCTACACTCCATGAAAACTTTATCTGATACACACCTTTTTGCCAATGTAGGATTGGTGGCAGGGCTGTTCAACATCAGAATTCCATTCTACCCATTCTTTGCATCAGTCTTAACATCGATTATTCCACAACAATCCAATTGCACTAGAACAAGCTACAGACCCATTACATTGGTCCAGTTTCTCCCAAAATTAAGAAAGGAGCTCAAACCCGTCTTTTGAAGACATTCTTTGCCTGTTGACCCATAGTTGGCAGCACCCCTTCCCACACCACGATGTCACTCTGCTTCCCTGCTGCTTGCTAGGTTATCTTTGCCTGTTGACCCATTGTTGGCAGCGCCCCTTCCCACACCACCATGTCACTCTGCTTCCCTGCTGCTTGCTAGGTTGTCTTTGCCCGTTGACCCATTGTTGGCAGCGCCCCTTCCCACACCACCATGTCACTCTGCTTCCCTGCTGCTTGCTAGGTTGTCTTTGCCGTTGACCCATTGTTGGCAGCGCCCTTCCCACACAACCATGTCACTCTGCTTCCCTGCTGCTTGCTAGGTTGTCTTTGCCCGTTGACCCATTGTTGGCAGCGCCCCTTCCCACACCACCATGTCACTAAGCTTCCCTGCTGCTTGCTAGATTGTCTTTGCCGTTACCCATTGTTGGCAGCTCCCCTTGCCACACCACCATTGTCACTCTGCTTCCCTGCTACTTCGCTAGGTTGTATTTGCCCATTGACCCATTGTTGGTTGCGCCCCTTCCCACACCACCATGTCACTCTGCTTCCGTGCTGCTTGCTAGGTGTCTTTGCCTGTTGACCCATTGTTGGCAGCGCCCTTCCCACACCACCTGTCACTCTGCTTCCTGCTGCTTGCTAGGTTGTCTTTGCCTGTTTACCCATGTTGGCAGCTCCCCTTCCACACAACCATGTCACTCTGCTTCCCTGCTGCTTGCTAGTTGCCTTTGCCTGTTGACCCATTGTTGGCAGCTCCCTTCCTACACCACCATGTCACTCTGCTTCCCTGCTGCTCGCAAGGTTGCCTTTGCCCGTTGACCATTGTTGGCAGCGCTCCTTCCCACACCACCATGTCACTCTGCTTGCTAGGTTGCCCTGGCTTGTTGGCCATTGTTGGCAGTGCCCTTCCCACACCACCATGTCACTCTGCTCTGCTGCTTGCTAGGTTGTCTTTGCCTGTTGACCCATTGTTGGCAGCTCCCTTCCCACACCACCATGTCACTCTGCTTCCCTGCTGCTTGCTAGGTTGTCTTTGCCTGTTGACCCATTGTTGGCAGCGCCCTTCCCACACCATGTCACTTTGCTTCCCTGCTGCTTGCTAGATTGTCTTTGCTGTTGACCCATTGTTGGCCGCTCCCCTTCCACACCACCATGTCACTCTGCTTCCTGCTGCTTGCTAGGTTGTCTTTGCCTGTTGACCATTGTTGGCCGCTCCCTTCCACACCACCATGTCACTCTGCTTCCCTGCTGCTTGCTAGGTTGTCTTTGCCTGTTGACCATTGTTGCCAGCTCCCCTTCCCACACCACCATGTCACTCTGCTTCCCTGCTGCTGTCTAGGTTGTCTTTGCCTGTTGACCCATTGTTGGCCGCTCCCTTCCCACACCACCATGTCACTCTGCTTCCCTGCTGCTTGCTTGTTTGTCTTTGCATGTTGACCATTGTTGCCAGCTCCCTTCCCACCACCATGTCACTCTGCTTCCCTGCTGCTTGCTAGTTGTCTTTGCCTGTTGACCCATTGTTGGCCGCCCCCTTCCCACACCACCATGTCACTCTGCTTCCCTGCTGCTTGCTAGGTTGTCTTTGCCTGTTGACCCATGTTGGCAGCTCCCCTTCCACACCACCATGTCACTCTGCTTCCCTGCTGCTTGCTAGTTGTCTTTGCCTGTTGACCCATTGTTGGCAGCGTCTCTTCCCACCCACCATGTCACTCTGCTTCCCTGCTGCTTGCTATGTTGTCTTTGCCTGTTGACCCATTGTTGGCAGCTCCCCTTCCACACCATCATGTCACTCTGCTTCCCTGCTGCTCGCAAGGTTGCCTTTGCCCGTTGACCATTGTTGCAGCGCTCCTTCCCACACCACCATGTCACTCTGCTTGCTGCTGCTTGCTAGGTTGTCTTTGCCTGTTGACCATTGTTGGCACCCCTTCCACACCACCATGTCACTCTGCTTCCCTGCTGCTTGCTAGGTTGTCTTTGCCTGTTGACCCATTGTTGGCAGCTCCCCTTCCCACACCACCATGTCACTCTGCTTCCCTGCTGCTTGCTAGGTTGTCTTTACCTGTTGACCCATTGTTGGCAGCTCCCCTTTCCACACCACCATGTCACCCTGCTTCCCTGCTGCTGGCTAAATTGTCTTTGCCTGTTAACCCTTGCTGGCAGCTGCCCTTCCCACACCACCATGTCACTCTGCTTCCCTGCTGCTTGCTAGGTTGTCTTTGCCTGTTGACCATTGTTGGCAGTCCCCTCTCCCACACACCAT